>PVKP010000738.1:24548-177115 GCA_004027715.1 Plecturocebus donacophilus
TGGCTGCCCTTAGCATTTTCTCCTTCATTTCAACCCTGGTGAATCTGACGATTATGTGCCTTGGGTTTGCTCTTCTTGAGGAATATCTTTGTGGTGTTCTCTGTATTTCCTGGACTTGAATATTGGCCTGCCTTGCTAGGTTGGGGAAGTTTTCCTGGATAATATCCTGAAGAGTATTTTCCAGCTTGGATTCATTCTCCTCTTCGCATTCTGGTACACCTATCAAACGTAGATTAGGTCTTTTCACATAGTCCCATATTTCTTGGAGACTTTGTTCATTCCTTTTTACCCTTTTTTCTCTAATCTTGCCTTCTTGTTTTATTTCATTGAGCTGATCTTCAACCTCTGTTATCCTTTCTTCTGCTTGGTCAATTCGGCTGTTGAAACTTGTGCATGTCTCGTGAAGTTCTCGTGTTGTGTTTTTCAGCTCCATCAATTCACTTATATTCCTCTCTAAGTTGTCCATTCTCATTAGCATTTCGTTAAATCTTCTTTCAATGTTCTTAGTTTCTTTGCATTGGGTTAGAACATGTTCTTTTAGCTCACAGAAGTTTCTTATTATCCACCTTCTGAAGCCTGATTCTGTGAGTTCATCACACTCATCCTCCGTCAAGCCTTGTTCTCTTGCTGAAGGGGAGCTGCGATCCCCTGTAGGAGGAGAGGCATTCTAATTTCGGGTGTTCTCAGCCTTTTTGCACTGGTTTCTTCCCATTTTTGTGGATTTATCCACCTGTCATCTTTGTAATTGCCGACTTTCAGATTGGGTCCCTGAATGGATGTCTGGCTTGTTGGTGATGAAGTTTTTGCTGTTTCTCAGTTTTCCTTCAGTGGACGCCCCTTCCCCACAGAGCTAGGTCTTCCTGGGTTCAGCTGTGCTTGCTGTGAAACTCTCAGTCCTCAGCGCTTTCAATTGCTGTTCTCCTTGTAGGAACAGGACCAGCCGAACACGACTAAAAGGGCACCCAGTCCTGTACACTCTACACTGAGAAGCGCCACGCCAGGGCACCATCAAAGCAGCTGCAACAGCCAAAAGAGTCGTACTGGTGACCCGTGTGGGTCCTCTGCTGGGAATCTCCCAGTTTGTGGGCATCAAAAATTCGTCTGAAGTTGCGGCGTCCACTCGCTATCTGCACCTTCACTGGGAGCTACAATCCTGAGCTGCTGTTAAGTGGCCATCTTGGATCTCTCTCTGCCCAGTGATGAAGTTTTTCTGTTTCTTAGTTTTCCTTTGGCAGATGCCTGTTCCCCACAGAGCTGGACCTTCCCAGGTTCGGCTGTGCTTTCTGTGAAACTCTCAGTCCTCAGCGCTTCCAATTGCTGTTCTCCTTGTGTAGATGGGACAAGCCAAGCCCGACTAAAAGTGCACCCAGTCCCGTATACTCCGCACCAAGAAGCGCTGCGCCAGGGCGCCGGCTAAACAGCCGCGACGGCCAAAAGAGTCATGCTTGCGACTGGTGGGGCTCTTCCGCCGGGAATCTCCCAGTCCGTGGGCAACAAAAATTCATCTGAAAGTGCGGCGTCCACTCGCTCTCTGCACTTTCCCTGGGAGCTACAATCCTGAGCTGTTGCTAATCGGCCATCTTGGATCTTTCTGGTGTTCATCACAACTTTTCTTTCTTTTTCTCTTTTTTAAATGTGGGAAACTTCATGATATTCACAACAGCAACTAGAGGTAAATCCTACACAAATTAATTACAGGTACTATATTTTGATAAAGTTTAGCACTTTTCTCATCATTTGTGTGTGTTTGTGTTTGCATGTGTGTGTATGTGTGTGTGTGTGTGTGTGTTTTAAAGCCCTCTGACCATGGGCTAATTAGATACTACCTCAGAGAGAAAGGGAACCTAGTCTCTTGAAATTCTTTGAAATTGTTCTGAAGTTGAATGCATGGTAATATATCTAAGTCAAGCAGGGTTGCATGTTACCACATGTAGGCAATGCAGCATCAAAGACTATGCTTAAGTTAAAACAAAATTCTTTGTTTTTGTTGTCATAAGAATCCCCAACCTCGAGTTCAAATCAAACACCAAAAAGAGCAAAAGAGCCAGGTAGAGATTCTTTCTGATGTTTTCTCCTGATCTAAAAACTACTTTTAAAATAAATGTTTATAAGAGTTGTTTTCCAAAAAGAACCGTCACTTCATCTCGCATAACCATTCAATATTTTTTGCAACATATTATTTTTTGTTTTGTAATTTTTGTTTGATATGTAGATTATACAGAGTAGCCATAAGTGTTGGGGTTATAGTTTACCAACCTTGGTTTATGAATTCCTTTTTTTACTAACACTATCATTCATTTGGCCTCCGAAAGTGATCCTCTTTGTTAAGTATATAGAAAGGATAAAGATTGTTTATGCTCAAGCAATTCATTTAGCTAAAAACCAAGGCTGGAACATTCTTTCTGCTAGTTTAATTCCACGAGTTGGAGATTATTTTCACTTTTTTTTCCCATTCATACTAGATACAGAAATACAGAGCTAAAATCAGCTAAAAGGATCTATCTGGTGCATCCCTTTCTATTGTAACTGGTAAATGACAGCTATTTGGGGATTTAGTGTTATTTTGAAATCATTAAATAATTTAGTGCAGAGATCTATGAAAGTCAACAGAAACATTGTTAAATAATGAAAAAAAAATCCTTCCTTTTTGGAAATGGTATAGAATGGGAACTGCATATTCCTAGATTATAGAACTAGATTATAAAACTTGTCTTACATGTTTATCGCTGTTTCCACCCTCCTATCTAAGAAATGACAACTCATATATAGCTAATATAAAGCTAGGGTTTGTAGTAGCCCCTTCTTATCTGGTTTCACATAAAAAATATCAGTAGTGGCACTAAACATGGTTAAAAAGAAATTTAAATCTCTTAGGAAGTTTTTCAAAGAATGACTGATGGAGACATTGTATAGCAAGACTTCAAATTTGCTTTCCTGTATCTCTTTATTTATTTGCAATTGTCCTCCATTTCTCCCTCCTCCTGTCTCTACATTTCCCTGAACTTCACCTATAAACTCCCCTTGCCTGATTATTTCTCTTTGCACTTCCCCTCTCTATTCATCTCTTCATTATATATGTCTGCTTAGCCTCTCCTATCCCTTTCAATTCTCTTGCCCATCTATGTGTAGATAAAATCAAAGACAAGGCAATTGGGAAGTAAGGAGGCTTTCTCCTTAATAGATTGGGTAAGTAGGAGGAGGCAGATATGACCTAGACCTGTGCTTTCCACAGATGAATGTGCATATGAACCACCTGAGGGACCTGGTTAGAAAGCAGATTCTGATTCCTTAGGTCTGGGATTGAGCTCATATTCTGCAATTCTAGTAAGTTCCCAAGAGAGTCTCTTGTCCCTGGACAAGTCAACCTAGAGACCAAGAGAGATAAGTCTTGGATGTAAAGAGGGCAGCTAGACATGATCTCCATAAAGATGATGACAGTGTCTGCATTATTTACCACTGTAGCACATGCTCTGATACACAGTCCACCCTGTTCAGGAATATATTTATTTTTTTACATGATGATCTTAAATACAACAAGTTCTGAAGATATGTTCCTTTCTTTCCTTTCTTGTCTTAATGCTTGAAATGCCTGAGCAGTGCTACATTTCTTAAAGCAACCTCGTTTATTCCAGACGTCCATCTGGCATGTGATTTACACTGAATCCAGAGGCACTCAAGTATTTTTGTCTGACCCTTGCAGTCCTCAGAGATTCATTCTTCACTCCCAAGTATACTCACACCCCACACTTGGCCATAGCTCACTTCTGACAGGCCAGTTTGGATCTTAATCACAGCTCCCAAAGTTTTAGTTAACATAGCTTTATCCGTGAACTTAATCAGCAGGTTATCCACTCTATCATTTCAGCCATTGATCAAACAACAGCCACTAAATCATAGAGAGCCCTGGCTGATCCCTGAAAACTATGCCCATGCTTGATGCTGAGCCATTGATGGAAACTGTTTTGCATTGCCGTTTAACCACTTATTTACCAGTTTTATTTCAACTGGATCATCTCAGAATAGCTCACAATTAACAGTTTTTGAAATATTTTTATTTAATAACAAAGATAAGACCTGATTTTTATTTAAAAAATGCAAAAAGTTTGGAAACATAATATAGAAGAATGGAATTTTTTTTCATCCTTTCCCTAATTTCACTTCTCTCCTCAAAGGTACTCACTAGATAGATTTATTTTTTCTTTCTGGAGCTTTTAAATTTGCATTCTCTCTCTCTCTCTCTCTCTCTCTCTCTCTGTGTGTGTGTGTGTGTGTGTGTGTGTGTGTGTGTGTGCATGCGTGCTTACATACTGTTAGAAATATTTACTGTTAAGTCGATATTCATGTGCTCTTCCCAATATCAGTTTTCTTGCAGCTCAGATTGGCTTTAGGACTACCTTAGGCCCATATGCTATAAACAGAAGTGAGGTCAGGCACAGTGGTTCATGCCAGTAATCCCATTACTTTGGAAAGCTGAGGTAGGAGGATTGCTTGAGATCAGGAGGTCAAAGTCAGCCTGGGCAACATAGCAAGACCCTGTGTCTACAAAAATAAATTTTAAAATTAGCTGGGTGTGGTAGCATTCACCCGTAGTCATAGCTCCTGGGAGGCTGAGGAGGGAGGATTACTTGAGTCCAGGAGTTCAAGGTTACAGCGAGCAATGATTACACCACTGCATTCCAACCTAAGCAACAGAGCGAGACCGTGTCACAAAGAAGTAACATTTGTCATTGCTGGGCTGATGCATAATGGTAAGAATGAGTTCTTCATGAGCCTTCTTTCTTTCTTGCAAAGACTGATGAGGCTCCATCTTCGAAATGTTACACATACAACGTGTTGGAAGCCTGGGTCCCTGAATGACTGTGTGGATTAGCGTTCTTCCCTCATCCTGCAAATATGTGTTGTATGTGTACCATGAGCAAACTATATCTTCATTGTGTTTAATTACTAAGATTTCAGGATTAGCTAGTTACTATAGCAAAATCAATTATAACCTGATACATGAATCTGTACTTATGTTGTTTTTTAAACAATTCAAAGGATTATAGTATATATATTGATCTGCAGCTCATTTTTTTTCACTTGACATTTCTAGACATCAGTCCTTGTCAGTACATAACAACTATATTGATGTTATAAAATTTTAATCTCAGAACGATATTTTGACATGTTAATAACCCTCCACTTAATGTAGAGTCTAAGTTTATGTATAAGGTAAATATTGAATATATATATGTCAGTAAGTACGCATCTGTAAGCATTTGCCATTTAGTCATTTGTAAATGCTTTAAAATAATTATGTATAATTTTGTATGTGAAGTACTATAACATGACAGGTTCTGAGAGACTTGAAGAGCATTCTCATGAAGAAAAAAAGTTGAAAGACATTTTCTCAAGTTTAAAAAAAATTTAAGAATGCAGCAAAGAAAGAGCCAAAAGAAAAAAAACCAACCACTTGTCTTTTAGAAAATATCATAGAAAAGCACCAGTTTGTTTCTAGAGGATAAAATTTAGTATACCTAAAATCTTAAAGTCAGGGGGCATCATAAAACATGAAAACGTACATACGACAACTAAAAAGATGATGGAAAGTATACCTCATTTTAGTTTTCAAGAGATAATCAAACAATATTTTTACATTTTTAGTGAAAATGTTAAGAAGTCAGATTTCAATTAACCTAGTGATCTTATCGTTGAAGCAGACTCACAGGATAGAAAGCTACCTTGAGCTTTTATTTCTATTTCTGATCTATGAGGTTGGGGAAAGCTTCATCTTTTATGAAACATTGAATATGTACGCTTTTTCTTTTTCTCTTTTACTTTTTAGCAGCTTTGCTTTTCAGCTCTCCTTCATTAAGTTGTGAATGGTTGGAGCTCAATGTCAGGTAAAACCAGCTCACAGAATCAATTCTGTGTCGATTTTGTGCTTTGGTTCCTCAGCATCGTGGTCCTTTCCTAACGGTACCTCAATTTCCTTTTGGGAGACCCAATTTTATGCTGTCTTGGCAGGACAGAAAATCCAAGTTGTACATGGCAGTAAAGGGGAGCCCAGAAGCATCTCTGGCAGTTCCTTTCTTTCTCCATTCTGAAGTGGGGAAAAAGTGAGAAAGAAGAGAAAGTGGAGGTAGTGACGAAGCAGATGTGCACAGACAGACCTTTACTGATGTGCACCAATGGAAGAAGGACAAAGCAGGCTTCCACCTCTTCTTCTTGTGTTTTCTTTCGTCTCTTCTCATTGTTTTCCTGTTTCCATTTTTCTTTCTCTTCGTAAGTTTTCTTCTGACTTTTTACACCCTCTCATTACTTTTCATCTTGGTCTTTCTTTTTCTTCCAAGCCTATGCTTTCTTAGTTACCCAAGGAACGTATCTTAGGAAATCTGTTACCCTATGTCTTTTTTCTGTCTAGTCATCTGACAATGTTTCCTTCTCTAATAAAGTTTTCTCCTTCTCTATGTCCTCTCTCATATGTTATCTCTTCATTATATTAAGATGCTCAAAGAAAGGAAAATGCCTTGGCTGACTTTTCCAGCAACCAAGATGGATGCAATTCTGTTGTTTGCTGAGAAAAGAATTATATGTGACTCCCAGGGTTTCTCTTTGTCTGGACACTCTGTTCATCACAGGTCATATTGTTTGGCTGTGAAAGATGTATACTATGCCCAAATTATGTCATCTGCCCAAAGATTAGCCACAAAAGCTGGTCCTAGGACCTCCAACTTCTGTACATACTAATTGCTTTGCTTAGTTCTCTGCATCTAATTTTTATATTTTTTTAATCCTCTCAGCTGAATTTTAACTGGAGCAGCACAACCCACCACAATTTAAATGGTTATGTCAATTGTGCAGAAAAGGCCAAATAGCTTCAGGCACCTTGCAGCTCCCTCAACTGTGGCCTCTACTTCCTCTCTTATTCCTTCCCTACCACCTCCCTTCTCCCCAGTACACTCTTCTTTTCTATTTTATAGTAACAGTACTGTTAGAAAAACAACACATAAAAACAAATCCTACTGGAAACTGGAAACTGCTGGCTGGCCATCAGACCAGTATCATTGGTATTATACAGACATCTATTATTTTTCAGCAGAGAAAAAGAAGTTGTCAGAAATTCTTATTCTGTGCACTCTAAAGAGACAATGAGGTTATACAAATGCATAGACTCAAGAAATACGATCAACGCCCTTGTGGTTTGTGTGATCGGTTTCTGTAATGAATAGCAAGCCACTAAGAAGAATCAGTTAAAGTGGAGGGAGTAAACCTCAGGGTTATATGAGATGGTGCTCTTCAAAGTCAGCTTTGAGCATTTCCTTGTGCATTTCATCAGGAATCTGATTATTAGCACTGTTCAAGATGATATATTGTGGCTATCTCAGAGAAATATTGGGGCACATTATTATTTGATTCAAATAAATGGGAAGCAAGAAAAATATACTCAAAATATCATTCTTATTATACCAGAAAGAAGTCCACGGTGACTTGGTCCAACTCCCTTATTCTTCAACATAGAAGCTGAGGCTCAGAGAAATTAACAGGCTTGCTCATATCACATACGCATTTCTAGACAAAATCTGGTCCATAATTAAGGTCTCTGGTCTGTAAGTTTGGTGCCCTTACCACTTCTTTGAAATTCATGATTATATAATTTTCTGTCATGCTAATTCTCATGATAATTTTTGTGTTTATCTGCATTCCTAGGCCATTTTTGTTAATTGTAACAAAATGAATAAATATATATTCATTAATACCTTTTCTTTTCTTTCTTATTTTTTTGTTTTGAGATGGAGTCTTGTTTTGTTACTCAGGCTGGAGTGCAGTGACGTGATCTTGGCTCACAGCAACCTCCGCCAAACCACATCAAATATATACTGGATTAATGAATACACACACACACACATATGAATATGACTTAAGATTTTGGTCCCGTATTCTTCATTCTCCACCACATTATGCCCTTTCTCTAGGACTGAATTAAGGATTTTTCAGCTCTTGAGGACTGCATAGATCACTGCCCTTGTTTTATTCTCCTCCCCAGATATTTGCCCTTCATAAGGCTTTAGAGAAAAGATTCATCCAGCAGGTAACATATATTTAAAATCAGACAGCTAAGGCAAAAGTCATCAGTTTTATTAGGGGAGCTGAGTGTTCAGCAAGAACTTTTTTCTAAAACATCCTTTCAACTTGTGAAAAACAAGCTCCAAACTACCAGTACTTAATTTCTTGCCCCAAATCCCAAATTAGAAAAGAAACATGGCTCTTCTTTTTAAATTTTCTATAGTCTTCCATAAGGGAGAAACAACATCATTAGATTGATCAGACACCACCTGATTATGGGTTCTTGTCTAGTTTTGGAGTCTATATTAACTCCTGACATCTTTATTTGTGGAGATATTATTTTGGGGAACCAAGTAGAGCAGACGTGAAAACCAGGGGATTTCTGACAGCTTCCTGATTTGAAGTTTCCTTTTTAGTTTTTCACATTGTCTAAGGAAGATAAGCTAAAGATTATTGAAAAGAAAGCAAAGCTTTGCCAGGTACTGTGATATGGAAAGCCAGGGCTCACTGTTCAAAGAATTATACCTCCCTGTGGAAACAGCCTTGCTTTATCATGTGTTGAAATCATATTTTAGACTCTTGGTTATTCTTCCATGTCTCTTGTGGATGAGCCTGTCTCTGATATGAGTTCAACTGGGCCTAGATTAAAAACCAATTCAGTTCAAAGAGCATTTAAATCTAGATACTGACTATTCTTGGCCAGTGAAACAGCCCCATGGGAGACTTTTTTTTTTTTTTTTAATTTAATTGATGTAAAAGTCACAATTAGCTTGATAATGATTGGTACAATTTAGTCATAAACATAATCTAAGCCATTTTATTCACATATATTTTGAGCAGCTACTATATAACAGATGCTGTTCTAGGTACTGTAAATATTGTAGGAGACAGAAAAATTGAAGGAAGACAGAAAATAAGGAAATATATTGAAAATATTTTTTGACAAAAGAATGACTAAATTGTATCAATCATTAACAAGCTAACTATCATTTTAAAAATCACTTAAAAAGAAGACTTCTATGGGATTGTTTCACTGGCCAAGTATAGCTCTTATCGAGGTTCAAATGCTCTTTGAACTAACTGGTTTTCTGTCTAGGCCCAGTCAAACTCACACCAAGGATAAACTTAGCTACAAGAGACGTGGAGGCATGGCTGAGAGTATAAATACAATCTCAGATGAAGAGTGTGATGTGACTGAAAACATCTTAGAGTAAGTGCATGTGTGTAGGTTCTTTAGACCAACGTGATCATGGAGGACCTCTTTGAGAAGGCACATCCAGGTTTAAATTTGGATAATTACAAGGAGTTAGTCATTCAAGGACCGAGGAAACAGCATTCTATGTGGGAGAAATGAGGCCAAAGACTTAGGCCATTAGACAGCTTGGTGTTCAGGCAGAACTATAGGGTCAGTGTGGCTGAGTATAGTGTGGAAGTGGGGATAGTGTTTGGTGGTAATGTTAGATGAGTGGAGCTTGAATCATGGAGTACAGGGGGTCTCAAAGACTCTCCTGGAAGTCACCAGAACATTTTGGAGAGTCCGCAAAGCTCAAACAATTTTCATAACAATACTAAATGTTGCTTTCCTTTTTCACATTGCTTCTCTGCTGAGTACACAGTAGAGCTTTCCAGAGTCTACATACAATCATTCCTAAATCTCTCAGACTGCTGTGGTCTCAGGGAAATCAACCCATCTAAAACTTAAGCAAAGATAGTATGTATAAAGAGAGATGGTCTACTAGTCATAAAAGCTGACCAGAAAAGTTTCAGCTAAAAATGTTATGAATGAGTTAAAACAGAAGATGGCTAATTAGAGTATAGAACCTTTGGGAGCTGCAGACATAAGGGACTTGACACTCTCAGTCTCTTTTTGTGAACTTTATTGGGTATTCATGAAAAAGATGAGAGGCAGCTGAGAGTCTAGGGGAAACCTCCCTGGTGGTGCAGAGAATGGAAGAGGCGAACAGCAACCTCCCTGGGAAAGGCGTGAAGCCCCACACAAGTCCTTCAGGTGGAACTGTCAGACAAAGAATTCATATAGTTATTATGTTAATGACTCTACTAGAAAAATGAATAAGATGCAATATCAGACGATGGACTTTAGCAGAGAGATGACAATTATAAGAATTCTAGAAGTGAAAAATAGATTCAAAATGCTTTTGACAAACTTAGTAAACTCAATACAGCCAAGGAAATAATTGGTGCGATTGAAAATAGGCCAACAGAAATTAACCAATCTGAAACACAAAAAAAGGAACTGAGTCTCTTAGAGCTGTGGAACAATATCAAATGGTCTAATATGTCATATGATTGATATTCTAGAAAGAGAAACGTGAACGAAGCAATATTTGAAATATATGGCTGAGAATTTTCTAAAATTAATGATGGATGACAAACTACAGCTCTAAGAAACTTAGAGAACAACAATAAAGATGTTTAAAACCCTAGATACATTATATTCCGTCTTCTGAAAACCAAAGATAAAGAGAAAATCTTAAAGGCTGTGAATAAAAAAAAAAACTGCATAAAGAGAAACAAAGATAAAAATTATGAGCCACATCCACTTAAATCTCTGCAAGGTAGAAGACAAAAGTGACATCTTTAAAGTGTTGAAAGGAACAAATTGTACAAAATTATTACATATATCCTGAAAATATGTGCATCTATTATGTATTAATAAAAAAAAATTTTAAACCCAACTGTCCATCCAGAAATCTATATCCAGCAAAAATACCTTTCAAAAATACTTTTTCAGGCAAAAACATGGTGAACTCATTACAAGCAGACCTGTTCTGTGGAAAAAATGTTAAAGTTCTTCAGAGAGAATATAATACCAGATTAAAGAAACCTGGACCTACTTGAAAAAATGAAGAGCATTGGAAATGGCAATAATGAAGGTAAGTATAAAAGTATTTTTTCCTCATTTTAAATTGCTCTAAAAGATAACTTTCTGTCTAGAGTATGTAGTATTGTATATTTATGGCATATGTATGAGTAAAAGTTATAAAACAAATTAACAAGAGGGGAGAGAGGAACCAAAAGAATATTGTTCCAAAATTTCTTGCCTGCCAAGTGAAGCTGTATAATATTTGAAAGTAAACTGATTAATTAAAGATATATATGTATGTTACATATGTTCATTGCAGTACTGTTTACAGTTGCAAAGACCTGGAACCAACCCAAATGCCCATCAATGATAGACTGGATAAAGCAAATGTGGCACATATACACCATGGAATACTATGCAGCCATAAAAGAGGATGAGTTCATGTCCTTTGCAGGGACATGGATGAATCTGGAAACCATCCTTCTCAGCAAACTGACACAAGAACAGAAAACCAAACACCACATGTTCTCACTCATAGGTGGGTGTTGAACAATGAGAACACGTGGACACAGGGAGGGGAGCATCACACACTGGGGTCTGTTCATGGGTGGGTGGCTAGGGGAGGGATAGCGGAGGGTGAGAGATTCAGGAGGGATGACATTGGGAGAAATATCTAATGTAGGTGACTGGGGTTTGGAGGCAGCAAACCACCATGGCATGTGTATACCTATGTAACAATCCTACAAGATCTGCAAATGTACCCCAGAATTTTAAAAAAAAGATATATATGTGTGTTTACATACATATATACACACACACACATATATATACATCTATATGCATAGATGTATATATAAAACCCTGGAAGAGCAATCACTAAAAATTTATTTAAACGAGGCATAAAAGTATTCCAGCTTTAGTTTTTAATCTGATAAATATCAATAGATATAACCAAGCTCTTTGATTTCCTCACTAATTTCTAAAAGTATGAGAGAGTCCTGAGGCCAAAAAGTTTTATAAGTTTTAATGTAGCTCCTTGAAGACCCTGGTAAATAATTGCAGTTTTATTATAAATGCAATTGGAAGCCCTTTGAGTATTAAGCAAGGGTATAACCTAACCATATTTGGATTATGAACAGATATAGAGAATGCATTGTAGAGAGCAAGAATGGAGGAGGAAGACCAGTCAGGAGGCTACCATAGCCATCCCAGCCCTATGTGGCTGGGGCTTGTACAAAAGTATTGGCAATGGTGATGGAGAGTGGTGGATGGATTAGGATGATTTTTAGATGTTGAAGGGATTGCATTTATAAATGACCTATGGATGATGGAAAAAGATCAGTCAAAGATAATACCTAGATTTTTCATCAACCTTATTGATAAAACTTCATCCATTTAAAATATACACCAAGATGAGTATAGAAAGATATATATGCCTATGAAACCACACCTCTGTAATACAGAAATATAAATTTTTTTACCAATCTAAAACAGTTCTTTGTGCTCCTTTGCAGGACCTCCTAGATTTTTTTAACTTTAGCAACTGAAAAAAATAATGGTGTACATTTCCAAGGTGCATCCATTAAGGAAGGAATATATTTAGAAGAGGAAAGTGGATGGGAATTGAGAATGTTGGCATTAGATTGATAGGCTATTTCCAATGGTTATGCTTCATATCCTCCAAGGAAACTTTCATACCCATTACTCCTTGCTACTCTTGAGCTGGCAGAGAGCCCAACTCCGCAATGACACAGTGCAGTTCCCGCTATAGTACACTTACTATGCAGCTGCACTGTAATTGCCATTATATCCCTC
This sequence comes from Plecturocebus donacophilus, assembly GCA_004027715.1. Taxonomy (NCBI): domain Eukaryota; kingdom Metazoa; phylum Chordata; class Mammalia; order Primates; family Pitheciidae; genus Plecturocebus; species Plecturocebus donacophilus. Next base: position 37,234 of record PVKP010000738.1, read on the forward strand.
AGTACAATGAGTTCCTAAAAACAATAACTGCATATTTCTGCACAGGGTCTGGTACATATGGGCATGCAATAAATGATTGCATGAATAATCATTCATGAATTATTGAATAAATGAATATGATCAATTCTTAATTTGCTGGAGTTTGCCATCATTAATGATGCCGTTCTTTATACCTCACTGGCATACAAAAAAAATCCACCATTACCACCACTTCCATGTGGGCTGTAAAGTAATGTTTTATTGGTTGAGAAATATCTTCCTTGATGTGACTCTAGCTTTTCTAGGCAACAGATAGTATCTGAAAGATGGCTGGTTGGGATGAAAAGGCATTCTAGGATTAGAGTAATGATAATTGATTAGTAGAGATTCCATCTTCTTGAGCTCTGAATGCTAACACAAGGCATTCAGACAGCCTTCAAAGTATGCCCTGTCCATATTTTCTGTAACATGCTCAGTGCCATTACGGAAATATCTCCTGGGTGAACAATGAGGAAGGCTTAACCTGTGTATCACATTGAAAAAAAAATCTAAGTATAATACATATACAATTAAGTACATGATAAATTTTTACACATGTATCCACCTACATACCTCCAAATCAAGATATAGAACATTTCCAGTACCCCAGAATATACGAGTAAACTAAAAGTAAAGAGAAGAAAATTGACTGGTCAGCCTGAATTGGTGAAAATAGACTAAAATATAGAGAATTACAGCTTAAATTATATTTTAATTTCCATCTATTAAATAAGGAAAGTGATTCAAATGGCATCTTACATGCCATGTGAAGCAGTAAAACATTACTCGAAAGTAGATTGGTTAATTAAAGATGTAACCCTAGGGCAACCACTAGAGATTCTTTTAAAGAGGTATAAAATTTAAGTAACACAGGAGTACCTATATTTAATCATTACATTTCTTGTTCTTTTATATAAAGATGTATTCAAAACTTCAAAAATATTTTAAGATTCTCCTCCAAACATTATATTTATGCTTTCATTTGCTTCACAACTAGTTTTGTCAAAGAAAGCAGAAAGAAAAAAATTCAGGGCAAAGCAAAGAAAAAGAAAAAATTCAGCATAGGCTCAGTTGAATAATTGAAATGTTCAAATTAGTGGGATCTGAGCTAAAATGGTTGTACCTAATAATAAAGAGTTATGTTCTGCATTTCTTGTCCTGGTCAGTTGTATTATAGGTAATTAGTGATGGTGTTGTGGGGTGAGAAGACCACACTGCCTCTTTGAGTACCTTATGGATTCACTCACCGATTTGAAATATGTCAACACTCGCAGAATGAAAACAGGAGATATGAAAATAATGTCTGCCTGCGTTTTATGTAAAGTTAGTTTTACTGGAATAGTTTTAAAGGAATAATGCATTTATCCAGGAGAATACTGTAGAAGAGACTGACAGGCATTGCATAACTAATGTTCTTCCAATAATAACAATACCTTGTATTTATAAGGTGCTTTTAACTTTTCACTGGCTTTTACATATATTATCTCATTTAAGATTATTTTCAATGTCTCCTAAAGCACACATAAATGCTGGATTTCAAACATAGATGAACTTGCAGCTGACTTTGAAGTCGTCATAAGTTGCTGTGGATGTACCCACAAGAACATGTCCTCTCTGACAAGAAGAGTGTGTGTCTTTAAACCTCTAGTGTTAAGAGGCTGACAGTTGACAGATTACTGTAAGAGCCAAGCTCTTTTCCAAGTCCCTCCCAGGAATCACTTGCACTTTTTTCAGATATGGAATATTCAGGATTGTTTTTAATTTGGAGCCAAGAACTTTGTCTTCTCAGCTGATTCTTTTTCTTGTTTTTACCTGTATCCCCTTAAGCTGGGATTCTAAGTAGAGTGATTTAAATCAAACATATACCTTCTTCTGTGGCCAGGGAGAGAACATTCTGTAAGGCAGGAGGAATTACTGGTAGAAGGAACAGCAGATTTTAAGTAAAACCTTCCAAAATGGCATTAAACTAAATTTGGTAGGGAGCTGGTACTGTTTGAGGGCATTACAAAGTTGGGGACAGATATGTATTGTGATTCTAAAAATACTGGTCAAGGAGGAAAATAGTTAAAAACCTGCATAGATCTATTAAATGCTGTTCGTGGTGAAAAATTTGAGAACCCAAAGGCTGCCCTGACTGTATACACAGTTACTATGGTAGAGCTTCAGAGAGTGAGTTTGGATTAAGACTGGATTATGTTTGATTCCTAACACCATGACCTAGGGTGACTTACTAAACTTCTGTAGGGCCCCAGGGCTTTCCCTGTAAAATGGGAATATGCAGGAAAACTCTGCCTTGAGAAGTTAAATAATCCACCCAAGATCACACAGTCAATAAGCAGCAGTGTTTGTATTTGTGTTTGAACTGGGCAAAGACTCCAGAGCCCTAACTCTTACCCGCAATGACTTGATCAGGGCCAACATTAAGCCAAAGCATTATTTGCTTTTGACAGAGAGTCCATATGTCCCAAGGTGCCTGAAACAGTCCAATGTATGCCTGGCATAGTTATTAACAACACCTCCTTTCACTTTCCAGATTGTCCTAACTTTGTTTGGACAATACATGTTTTGGTCTTCCTAGTCCTTGATTACTCCTTATCACATCTCTCATTGGGCATCATACCTCCATTTATCACCCTTCCCGAAGTCCCCCATGGCCTTATGATGTCCTGAGTTGTTTCCATTCCTCTGTGTTGATGCCTTTTAAGGCCAGATGGCTACAAATGCCAGCAGAACTGCCATAGCTCCTGCAGATGCCATAACTACCCTTCTTCTCCCCATGATACTCTTCACTCATCTTTGGACTTCTCTGCTCACTCTGACAGTATGCCTTAATTCCCTCTACTCACATGGTGGTCTTAGCTTGGAAATGATCTCAGCATCTACTTTAGATCTGGCTTTTGTTCCTCAGTTCCATGCACCCATATGCCCCTGATTCCAGAACATTCTCTACTGTGGTTTTGAAACAGCCTGGGTTGGCTTTGTGACTATGTTTCTTTTCATGAGAGGCTGATGATTGCAAATTATGACAAATGTTCTCCAGCTGGGTGCCTCTCCCTAGAAAGAGTCTGTTCACCCTCTAGGAGGAAGGAGAACATTGAATATCTACATATTCTCTGTTGAAAGTGTCACTTGTTTAAAAATTATTCTTGTGCAAAATATATGTTTCACATAAATGTGTAGGTGTCTATGAATAGCTTATAAAAGACTTGCCTCTGATGTTCCAAACAAAAGAAGGCAAGATCAAACCAATGAGCCTGTAATTTTTACCCTGTTAGAGGGGTAAAATCGGGAGTTCTTTGCTCTTGGTCGGTACCCAGTTGTCCCCCCCGCTACCCCGTGGAACATGGCTGCAAGGCAACAGCAAACTCTCAATTGACCCTACCCCTTTGCAGAGTGAACCCAATCCACATGTGCCCAGTGGCCTGGGGCTAAAGATTTGGAGGCAGGGATGGCAGGGAGCATCTTTTCTTGAGATCAGCTTCAGATCTTGATGGTCCAGCACCTTCTGCCATTTTGCAACTTGAAAGACCCAAACTGAAAGTCCTGTTGCAGAGCTGGGGACATCATTTCACATGAAAGCATGTGCTATAACCCAGTGCCACACAGTAAGTACCCAAATGTGTTCCTTCACCTAAAATGGACTTTCGAGTGGCTCTTCCTTAAAACAATTCGTAATAATCATCCAATAAATTCCATAAACATTTAACGACTCCTGATAATCTTTTCTATCTCTATTACAGTTATAATCTTATTATGACCTTATTTACCCAGTGACATAAATAATATGGTTTCAATGTCATCAGGCAAATGCCTAGCTTAAGGTCACATAGCTAGCCAATGGCTAGCCCAGGCCCAATCCAATATTCTGAAAAGTTCCTTCACATATCTCTTCACTTCTTTTTAACATAAAACCAAAATAGCCAAAGAAAACAGGTGAAAACCTATCATGTGAAAGAATATTCCTTTAGACAGCTTGTTCAAAAAATAGGCCTAGTATTGCATGTAAATGAACATTGTGGCCTTCATTTACATTCAGGCGATTTAATGTGCAGAAGTGAGGCATAGAGCAGGGTATGACCATTATCATGCTGTGCTCATCTGATGCATCTGGACAGCTTTAAAGATACACACGCGAAGAATTTGGCAAATGTAAATGTCCTCTGACATTTACTTGGTAGTAAACATAAGCATCCAACTTCCTCAGCTTCGTTTGCTTCATTACTCAAAGTATACTCTTGCCTCTGTCTTTCTCTTATCCAGTTTTAAAAAATCCATTAAATTACATCTTTTTAAAAATGTCAGAACACTGGGGAGAATGACAGGACACTAAGTTCAGCAAGAAGTGAGTTTCACATCAGCTTGCCTAATGTAAAAGCCAGAAAGGAGGAAAGTAAATGGGGGGCAAAAACATTTAAAGTTGAATCTTTATACCCCAAGAAAATGAAGTTTTCAGTCACAGAATTGCCTTCTTTGCCAACATGCTGAACTTTTTCATTTCTGTCTTCATCAGGGATGGCTGATATTTAAAAAAGAAATTCTCAAACTTGCTCAAATAAAGAGGAAGATAATTTCAGGGTGCAAGAAGCAGTGGGTTTAAGAAGAACATGAACTTTGGAATAAGACGGAATTGAGTTTTTGCTACCAGTCAGTAACCATGGTACTTCTGTGAGTGCGTTACTTAAGCTCTCCAGGTCTCAGATTTCCCAGCTAAGAAAGGGGAACAGTAATATTTCTTACTTTATAGGGTTGTTTGAGGATGACATGAAACAATAACCACAATGCTGTGGTTATGTGTTCAGTAAGACTGACCATTATTTGTTTATTGGATACTGAGTTTGAATATTGAGTCTTCATGAAGACTGGAAATGAAAAGTTGATAGGAATAGAAAATACTTCCCTCTCTTTAGGGCCACAGGTTCATTCATTTGTGTCTCCTCTGCAGTCTTTCCCTTTTTTCCTTTAGTCTTTCTCTCTCTTGATGGAACTACTCAGTTTTCTTTGTGTCTCTTGACTGACATGGACATGGCCCAATGGAAACACTAATCCTACATCTCCTTGGCTTTACATTCTGGTGCCCATCAACAATTGACTATAGATTCTCAATATCTTAGTTTAAACTAAGGTCAATAAAGATAATCTGATTAGCTGCTGATCAGCCAATAGAAGAATACTCTGGGTCAATTTTTTGCTCATAATGTAATCAAGCTAATTGTCAAGTTCTTGATTTTTAAGGTCAGATAAGTTGCCATTCATCCTGACTTTGAGACTCATCATGGTTCCTTCCATCACCCTAGGTCCTCTGGCCTGTAGATTTCAAGGCCTCGAGTAAAATGCTTTCCTTGTCTAAAATCCAAAGGATCTGTTACTTAATATGTTTAGGCTTCTTGTAAGGTCTGCAAACCTTTCAAAGGGACATTTCAAAAGCTTCTGGACCTAGATAATTGTGTCAAAAGGGAAGCAGCTGTTTCTGTGTTTGCAGAGAAGAATAAAATTAAACAAATGCAGAGAAGAGGCTCGTGTGTAATTAGAATTGGATTTTAGTAGTGTTTGGACTCGCCACCCGGCAGCTTGATTCTTCTTCTCTGTCCAATCTCTTATTTCTTGATTCTGCCTCACACTGCATACCCATCTTTCATTTAGCATTTCCCTTACATTTCACTGGAATACTTTGCTTCTTGCTTCACAGCACATTTCCCCTTCCTTAGACTTTATCACCGCTTCTTTCCTCTCAAGATTCTTTTGTTCATTTGCTTTTTGTTTGCATTGTCTGTGGTGTTTTGCTTTTGGCTAACAGAAAGATAAAGAAAAAATATAAATTCTTATGTTGTTTTTGTTAATTTCTGGGAACAAACATTTTCTCATTTTCTGTGGTGAAATCTCACAGCTTTCACTCAAGCCAGTTTCAGAAACACAGTATTAATCTCTTGCTGTTTACGTGTAAGTGATTTCAGAGAGTTTTTGAAATGTTTAAATACATGGTCAGAAGCTGTGGTTTACCTCCCAACTTTGTTTGGTAAAAACAAACTAAAACAGCAGGGCTTTTTCTCTTTAGCCTCGGTTCATGGCCATGGAGTTTCTCCCTTGAATCAGATTTTCATTATTCTGTTGTATCTTGAATGTTGTAAAGTCACAAAGTAACTCACTCTGAAAATCTCTAAGTTCACATCACTCAGAAAAGATTTATGTATGGTTATAAAGGTGTCAGCATTTTTACTTTTATTAAAATATCAGCAACTGCTCATCAGCAGTATTTTTAATTAGTTTGTCTCACAAATATTTGTTGAGTACCTACTAAGAACTAGAATCAAAAGGAGGAAATAATGTAGAGGGTAGGTACATACTGGCAGTTGTTTAATGGAAGAGTAAAATAATAAATGGATAAATTGCACAATTGTTTGAATTTCCCTATGATTATGGAATAATTATACTAAAGATTATTAGAAACTTTTACACATTGATTTTATCCTTAGAAGAGGAAAGATCACTGAATACAAGAGTTTTGAATGTTCTTTATTCATTTAAAAAATGAACTAAATTCCAATCTTAATGTGAAATATTAATTTATGTCCACTTTGTATTCATACATTTGACAGATATTTTCTGACTCTCTCTTATGAATTAGGTTTGGGCTCTGCTTTGCAAATACAGTTATATTAAAAAAAAGTTGCTTATTGCTGAGTCAAGAATTAGGCAAGTAATCACGTGTATATATTTCGATAAATTAAGGTCAATGCTATGAAGAAAAGGTAAAAGAAGCTGTGAGAGCATCACAAGAAATCTAATTTGGTTTGTGATGTTGTGATGTTAGAGCAGCATGTAAGCTTGATTTAGACAGGCCTGGGGGCAGATCTGACTGCGCTACTTACTGGTGTTATGACAAGACCTCATCTGTGAAATGGGCACACAATTAGATATTTCCTATTTCAATGGCTTATTACAAGGATGAAACAAGCACTTATGCATAGAATAAGTGCTTTTGAAAAGTATCCTTTACTGATAATTCTAATAAGGCAAGTGGAACTAGGAATCACAGCACAAAGAGGTAGAAAAATAGACATTATCTGGAAGCATCTATGCATTCAAAAATCCCAGTGCAGACAACGATGACCTGAATATCAGGTGCTATGAAGCCTTCCTTTACTCTGAAAGCCAGTGTCTCTGTTTTTGGATGTTATGACTCCATTTCATCTTGATCCGAAGTGGTGGTGGCGGGGGGTGCAGTGTGGGCATCTGTGTGGGTCTGGTCGTTACGTTTTACATCCGCTTCCACTGTTATCTGCACATCATCTATCTTGGTCCGTGACGTGCCTTGAAATATGAGCTTTGCCTCCACCAGGCGTCTCTTCACATTTTCCTTCTAAAGCTAGAAAGAAAACAGTTGCTTTTCAAATGTATTGAGGGCTTCAGGAAGGTAATAGCGTGAGACCCAAATGCCCTACTGATTTCCTAAGCGTGCGACTTGGAGACAGCCAGGCCAGCTGCTGCACACAGTCCTTTGTGGGATCAGGGCTAGAAGCCCCTTTCCACTCCCCCAGCCCCAGAAATGGTTTTGCAAAACTCAGCAAGAGTAAAGCAGCTTCTTCCCCCATCAGTTTCTTCCTAGTCCTGTGTCAGCATTCTAAGATGAGTGATGAAATACGTAGGTGCAGAATTATGTTATATTCAGTATTATCCTGCATTCATTAATGGTTTTGAAATAAAGACAAAAGCAGTAATAATAGCCAACATGTTTGAACCACCTACAGTATACCAAGAACCATGCCAAACAGTGTCCTGACTTGTTCCTTTTTTGTTGTTAAAACCTTATGGAGAAGGAACTATCATTATGTGCTTTTCAGGCATGAGGAAAACTGACGCTCAGAGAGACTGTCCCTTATCTAAGGCCTTCCAGTTCGTAAGTGGCAGAGCTAGGTTCCAGCCAGGTCTTCCTGTTGTGTCCATTAGAACACAAGATAATGAGATGATATCCGTAGTTGTTTATACTCAATCATTCACTCAGTCGCTCCACAATGATTTATTTATTGAGTACGTATTATCAGCCAGACAGAATTCTTGACACTGGAGACAGAGCAATGAGAAACAGGTAAAATCTCTATCCTCATGAAACTTATATTTTGGTGGAAGGAGACAGAAAATAGACAAAATAAGTAAATTTTATATTCTAGCAGAAAATGACAAATGCTAAGGAGAGAAATTAAGTAGGAGGGGGCATGGCCTAATTTTAAATAGGGATGTTATTTAATATATTTCAAACATAAAGCTTATCATTCAGGGACTGACGCTGAGAACACACTTGATAGAAGTTTTTTTCCTTCCTCTTTAGGGAAATCTCAGGCAGTTTCATCCAGCAAATATATAAGTTGTTTGTGCCTTGACCCCCAAATGCCTAAAGACATTCACAAACATCCTCGAATTGGTGTGTTATTTCATAGGCTTCTCTCTCTTAAAAGTCACTGAGTGTGGAAATAAGCAAGTACTTTAGCCTTGGAAATTCTGTAAAGACTTCTTTTGGTTAAGAGCTGATGTTGAAATAGGTTTGGACATAAATACTGTTTTTCCATCCAGAATAGGTTTGAAGATATCTACATGGTGGTAAAACAGAGCTGCCAGATTAATTTTCTATTTGCTTAAAATCCACCAGCAAATTTACTAGTGAAGAAAAGCCCTGGTCATGATTCCTATATCTTCACAATACCCTGAAAAACAAAAACTACAAAATGAATTGTTTGAGGCTCAAGTTTGCATGCTTACCTCCTAGAGTTCAATTTAAAAAAACTTAGAGCAACATAGAAGATGGCAAATATGGGCCTTATACACATGTGCCAACGCACCCACATGTATATACATACATACATTTGTTCCGAGTTTCAGCCTTTCTCCAACTGTAACAGTAAGAATTTCCAAGATCAATGGGACCACTTCAATACGACATATATTACAAACATGAATTCGTCACTCAGGAAAGCACTTGGACTAAAGTAAACCTTTCTACCATTTTTAGAAAAAATAGTCAAATGAACAGCATAGATAAGGTAGGAGGAGATATGCATAGCTTTTTAAAATCAAACTGTTTTAAAGTGATTGGTATAACCCAAGCATCAGTCCCTGGCCTGTAAAGAATGTGCTAAGTGCAAATGATTTTTATCTCTTAGCAGCTCCAGTGGGACCTTGCAGTCCTTTGAAAGTCATTTGTGTTAGTATCTGCCTTGAGAGCAATGCCTTAAAAAAGTATCCACACTTCAGGTTTTATAGCGATTTCAAGTGGCCATCACCCCATTATTCCTAATTAGTGAGATTTGCTACTTGTGAGCTTTACTGTAGCTGTATGTGAATGTCCTACAAATGACTGGTCACAGATTTTTAACATCCATATTCCATTTCCTTTCAGGTGCTGGCTTTCAGCCTGCCTTGTCCTTTCGCCAGTTTTAAGAGTTAGGTAAGTAGGATTAATTTCTGTTTCAATATCTCCAGCTGTTTTTGAATCATTAATTCTGCTTTTACTGCAGTAGATTTCTTACTCATTACAGAATAAAAATGAACATGCCTGGGGCATTTCACATTCTCCCAGGCTTCTTTTGTCACACACACACACACACACACACACACACACACAAAGCCCTTTCTGTACCTCCTAAAATTTAATGTATTCTCTGAGCTAATTTGTGTCTGGTAGTAATATGCTTTTATTGCTAAAAATCAAGATACTTCACAGATTTGACCCATTTTATTTATTCAGCTCAAAATTTTCAAGCCCATCTCAAATAGGTCAATAATATGGACTGTACTGTGAACCATGCTAGAAAGTAATTCTGTATTTTCATTGAGAAACATTTCCTCCCTAAGTTTCACATAGTATTATATCACCCACCCAGGAACAATTAAATTCTTATGGAAAAACCTGGCCTTTCACTAGTAAGATGAGGAAAAAATAAGAAGCAGTTAGAGGAATAGAAAAATAATGCTGTAGTTGAAGAGAAACTTTGTAAACTATATAGCAAGGGTCAAAAACTCAAATCTTTCCAAGGGATTGGCCAATAACTTAAAGGTTTCACCCAGTTCAGGTAAAAGATATCAGAGACCAGTGGGCAAGGTTGCACAAAGGAGTCTGAGTGCTCCATTTAACTCATTCAGGTTCAACATTTAAAGGCACATCAACAAGCAGCAAGATACACAGATTGAACAAATCATATCTGTACATCAGATTTGGCCTGTAGGCCATTAGCTTAGAAAATTAGCTAACTTTTAATTATCTGGACCAGGTTAAGGAATAGGCCTTTTAGATAGCTGATATTATAGATAACCGACTCCTAAATGACTTTCCAAATCACTTGCATTTGTTTTTAAGGAGGGATATGTACTTACACAACTTGTTATGCTCTTACTTGGCATTAGTGTAAGGCTATTTGCAGAGCAGAGGAAAATGACCTCTTGATGTCAGAAATTTATTCTACTTGATCTGGGAGGAAGGCTATCCAAAGGCCAACCTATGGATTACTCCTTTCTGTGTCTCAGTTTTATAACCTAGCTCCACAAGCCCTCTTGTTCTGTAGCATTCAGCCTGTCAACTCAATCCATGAAAAAAAAAAATCACATGTATGTGTACACATGTACATATAGTATTGTTCTCACAGATAATGCTGCACTTTCTATCAATATATGGATTTCAAAGAAATTGTCTCTTTCCAATACTTCCTTTCACTCTTGCCATGTATGTCTCTAGTAGACAAAAAGGTCATGAATCTGGAAAAATGCCTTTCATAGACAAGAAATATATTCAGGCTTTTTAAAACAACACAACACAAAACAAAAACATGTGTTGGAACCAGACCCAGGAAACTGGAAGCAACTTTGTCATGTCAATTAAATGGTAAGATGTCATTATCTATAAGAATGATATGTGCTTCTTGAACTGATGAGTAAAACATTCCTCTGTAGTGGTTCTCATCTTGCCATTAGCATCTCCATCGCTTAGAGTGTCAATATTTTGTATATTACCTCTGATTGCTCAGTAATATACTCAAGGTAGCACACTCTGGCTTCACATTTGGCTTTTCCTTTCAAGTATATGTTATCAAAACTTACCTGTCTGGTAGCATTATTAGGCTTTGATATGTGCCATGCATTATGCTTTACATATATTAGCTCATTTAAAATGTCACAATTTAGTTATATAGAAATATGTTCAAGAGATCTATTGTACAACATGGTGACTACAGTTAACAACAATATATTGTATTCTTGAAAATTGCTAAGAGGGTGAATGTTGTGTTCTCACCACAAGAAAATAACTATGAGAGACAATAAAATGTGTTAATTAGCTAGAATTGGTCATTCCACAATGTATATATACTTCAAAACATCATGGTGTACGTGGTAATCATATATCATATTGCCAACTTAAAAAAAGTTTAAATAGTTAATAAGACAAAAAATTAATTAAAAATTAAAATACCATATAAAGATGTTCCATTGTGAAATACACAAAAATACAAGTTATAGGCACATTTTACCAAATGGTTAAAAAGTAAATATCTGTATCCACACAAAAACCTGCTCAAAAATGTTTATAGCAGCTTTATTCATGATTGCCAAAACTTGGAAACAACCAAGATGTCCTTCAGTAAGTAAACTGATAAATAAACAATGGTACATCCAAGAAACAGAATATTATACAGCAACAAGGAGAAATGAGCTATTAAGCCAGTAAAAACCATCAGAGAATCTTAAATGCATATTGCTAAATGAAAGAAGCCAATTTGAAAAGACTACATACGTAGAATTCCAACTATATGAAATTCTGGAAAAGACAAAACTATGGGTTGGGGGAAGGGAGGGATGAATCGACAGAGCACGGAGGATTTTAGGGGAGTGAAACTATTCTGTATGATACTATAATGGTAAATACCTGTTGCTATACATTTGTCCAAACCCATAGAATGTACGAGATGAATGAACACTAATATATGCTATGAACTTTGGGTGATAATGATGTGTCAATGGAGATTCATCAGTTGCAACAAATGTACTAGTCCAGTGGGGGATGTTGACAGTGAGAGCTGTTGGAGTAAGGTGGGGGTAGGAGGTATACAAGAGCTGTGTATTTGTGCTCAATATTGCTGTGAACCTAAATCTGCTCTAAAATAAAGGCTATTTAAAAAAAAAAAAAAAAAAAAAAAAACTTACCTGTCCTCTGTCCCATTTTACCAGATCCCACATGTGAATGTTGTGGGTGGCTGAATATTACTCATCCTAGAGAGCATGTTGATATTTTAAGGCAGGATGAGAGAGACTTTCTGGCAGGCCTCATATTTTATCTACATAAGTTAGTAACTATTTTTCTTAAGCACAGGATTATCTCCAAGAGATGTAAAGTACAACATGAAGAAATATTTCTCCCTCAACCAAATACCCCTTAGAGCAAGAATGCTCCAAGTATAGCCTCCAGCCCAGCGGTATCAGCATCATCTGGGAACTGGTTAGAAATGTAAATTGTTAAGCCCAAACACAGACCTACTAAGTCAGAAACTGCAGGCGGCAGTGGTGGGGGCGGAGAGTGGGGGTGCACAATCTATGTTTTCATAAACGCTCTAGGCAATTCTGAGGCATATTAACCTTCCAGAACTACTTGAGAGTATTTCCCTCCATAGTTCTGCAGGTAACCTGTTTTGTCCACTAATCTCCCCAGCCAAGTTGTAAATTCCAAAAGAAGAGCTCTCACCTACTTGTTTATCCTTAAACCCCAGGCTCTAGCATTTATGCCTGGCACATAGTAGGTGCTCAATGTATATTTGTTGAATGTAGAAACAAATAAATACATGAGTGATTGGCTAAATGTCTAATCCTCTAGCGAGGCATGGCACATACACACTGTAACTTTCCTAGCCCATTATGCAGGCACGATACTGTGGGGTTAAGCAGGGATTCATATGAGCTCTACTGCTTGGGTTTACATCTTTGCTACATCTATCAACTCTCTAACCTTTGGTAAACCCCACCTCTCTTTGGGTGTTGAGCTCCTCATCTGCAACATGGGGATGATAATAGCACCTGAACCTCATACGGTTGGCTTTTTTTCATTTTGTAAGATTAAATAAGTTGTGGTAGTAGTGTTTGTTATGATTTTACCACCATGGTTCTCTTTCCCAAGTGGTAGCCACTGTCCACCCACACCCACAGAGACTCTGACAAAGGTCTCAATAGAGTTTGCCCTGACCCTTTATTAGCATAATACTGAGGGTACTAGAGTCCTGCAGACCTCAGTCCAAATCCTATTTTGTAATTGTCCACATCACAATTTATTCCATCATTTATTGCTGTTATTACTATTTACATTGCAAATAATGCATTGTGGAAATATTTAAGGGAAATCTTTTAATCTGGTTGCATAAACAATATCAATAATCTGATATGACTTCCATGGTAAAGGCTTTCCAATCTTTTCTCAGTTCTTGATAGAAGTGAGAAACCTATATTCCTATTATCTTTACTAAGACCTCAAACTGTTGTCATGGTTAAACCATTAAAGTACAAACAAGTTGGGTTTTTTTTGGCTTTTGCTGCATGTAGTAATGTGCTATTTATTATCTCTTTCTGACTAATCCTCATTTTGTTTTTTGATACTCAGCATTTTCCTTTCTGTGGAGAGCCACAGATTTGGCAGAAGCTCAAGGAAAGGCTGAAAATACTTCTTAGAAACTATTTTAATCCAAAACACTTAATGTTTGGAGAACAGGTTGAAACATATGTAATATAGGCACCAAAGTGTAGACAATTATCTCCAAAGGGCAATAAGGGACAGAGAATAAGGGCTGTGGTTTCTTGAGGGCGAAGGTAAAGAACCAGAGAAATGCCTTCTTTGGCTTTCCAAGGATCACAGTGTCAAATGAAGAACGAAATGATAAGACAAATGAAACAGCTTGATAACACCCAAATGAGTGTATTTATTCACACAGCTCAAACCTGACTGCTGGAGCTCTTTTCCTGTCCACGGACAGCCATTCTGAGCATTATAACAAGATCCAGAACAAGGTGTCTAGAAACCTTAATGATGCTCTGGACAACGTGGATAAAAGGTGACGAGGCAGAGGGGAATGTGCACAGAAGTGTTGGCTCAAAAATCATGCGACTTTCAGAGGTTCTTTCAGAGGCTGGCTTGAACCTTTGCACAACACAAAGACAATATAGTTCCTGTTTAATGTTTCTGAAGATAGAAGTGAATGTCCCAGAGTTAGGGACATTGTAATTAAATAATGCCATTGTGATGTCCTTGCAGCATTCCGTAGGACAGGATGAGCTGCCTCTGCCCTTCCTTCCTGTAGTTTCATCCTGCCATATAATCACAAGTATTTACACACACACACACACACACACACACACGCACACACACTCCTCAGTAAAGCACTCCCCATTACGGTATTGCTGTAAGAGAGTATTAGTTATTGTTCAGTGTCTGCAGTGCGGCTATTACACAATGTGAATTTCAGAAAGGACATACACTATCACAAACATAACACCATCTTGCAGGATCAGTTAAGAAAAATATGAGCTAAGGAGGTGGAAATCCTTGCTTAGTATTGTGGAGAAATTACGATAAGCTGTGAAAAGTTCCACAGGTTTTTGTTGCACTCAAATCTTTCCTTTAGGATCAACTTCTATGAAAACACACTTTGCCTGGAATTTGCTCTGTCAAAGCCAGACATATTTTTTTAATTGAATCTTGCTTTGAGAGTAGTGATTTTTTTTTTTCCATCTGTAATTTGCTTTTTATGTGAAGGGAGAGACGTTCTGCTTCTCTTCTTTTTTTGGAGGGGGGGTTGTCATCTTCCTGTAAAAACAATCAATGTTGGGTCATTTATCTCCTGCTCCATCAAGCTGTGATGTGGGATGTAAGTATACGTATGTTTGCAATATAGATTTTTCATTGCTGTATTTTATAGTCATATTATTGGCGAGTGGCCCTCATTTATTTTCCAGACCATTTCGAACCTGATGACAACTCTTTAGTCTTTGTTTGTTAACTGTGTCCTGCCTGTCTACCTTTTCATGTAGTAATTGCTTTCAGGGGGTAAAACAGAAATGGAGTATTGCTTTGTTTAATATTTTTCAAATCAAATACATCATAGCACAACCATCTGTAAAAATACATTTCAGCTTTCATCAAATTCTGCCATGGTTTTTTTGAGGATTAATAATAACTCCTTCACATGGGTGTGTTTCTGTGGCTAATGTAATATTCTTGGGCAAAGTCTAGGTCATATTTATGTTCTGGCTCAGGTTAAAAAAAATGGCTTGTTGAAGGAAAAAATAATGGAATATTTTCACTCCTAAAATTTTGTTACTTGCAGAACAAGTGCTTTTGGAATGGAAAATATAGCTGGGAAACTTTCCGTGGTGAAAAATGTGAAAGTAAAAGTCATTCACTTTTTCTGCATGTAGAGTGCAATTGTCTAGCAATGGGAATATGGCCCCTAGTCACATATTAACACAATGTGAACTGCCTGGTTCCCTTCAAAGTTCCCTTTCTTTGATTGATTCTGGGGAAAGAGATTTGTGTGTCAATCATTTTTTTTTCTTGGTAACTGTGGTCCATGTCTTTTCTGCCTGTCTTTGTCTCCCGCATCTCCTTCTCCTCCCCTTTCCTTTCCCACATCTTCACAAAGCCACAGCTATTGCAGGCTGGAAGGTGGGACAGGCTGTGGTGGAGATTGCAAGATCATATAGAACATGAAGCAACTAGAATTTTATAAAGAGACATCACCATCTTTCAAAGTTCCTTGGCAATTGCTTTGTCTTAGTTTTGGCTGCTATAACAGAGACCATCGACTTATGGTGGCTTATAAACAATAGAAATTTATTTCTTAGTGTTTCAGAGGCTGGAAATCCTAGAGTAGGTTGCCGGCATGGTTGGGTTCTGATGAGGGTCCTGTTCCAGGTTGGAGACTGCCAACTTCTGGTTGTATTCTCACTGGGGGAAGATGCAAGGGAGTTCTTGGGGGGCCTCTTTGATAAGGGCACTAATTCCATTCATGGAGACTCTACCCTCATCACCTAATCACTTTCCAAAGGCTTACCTCCAAATGCCGTCATTTTGTGGGTTTGGATTTTAACATATGTTTTTTGTGTGGGACATAAACATTCATTCCATTGCATTCCACCCTTACCTGTCCACCCCAAATTCATGCTCTTCTACATGCAAAATACATTCATTCCATCCCAACAGCCCCAAACGTTGAAACTCATTCCAGCATCAACTCTAAAATGCAAAGTCTCATTCAAATATCTAAGTCAGATATGGGTGAGACTTGAGGTGTAATTCATCCTGAGACAAAACCGTTCTCCACCTGTGAACCTGTGGAATCAAGCAAGTTATGTGCTTCCAAAATCCAATGGTGGGAGAGGGATAGGATATTGATTGTCATTCCAAAGGGAGAAACAGGAAAGAAGAAAGGGGTGTTGGTACTAAGTCTAAAACCCTCCAGCCAAGCCCTGTGATATCTTCAAGCCTTAAGAATAATCTTCTTTGCTTTGATGCTCTGCCTTCCAGACCCACAGAGTGGCAACGTCACTCACGCAGGTTGATGGGACATTGCCCATGCCATAGTTCCTTTGGCTCAAGTTCCCAACAGGAATTTCTTACAGAGGCTGTTCGAGTCTTAGGTTCCTACTACATTCCTAGAGCTCCCAGTGGAGCTCCTGAGCTTTCCCAGGCTCCCCTAATTCTCTTTGTAGGTGTTTTGAGAGGAAACAGAGAACACACTTGAGTTTGTAAACTGAGGAGAATTTAGTATAGGTCATAGGCCGAGTATAGGGGAACAAATTACATACAGTCATTTCTTTCATAACACTTGTTTTGAAAACACAGATTTGTTCCAAAGTCATTAATGTATTCAGGAAAAATTTGACCATAATTTTGTATTTGCTTATGTGTGGTTTCATCCATGAGAAACATTAAGTGAATGCAGAAAACTATACCCAGGCAGCCAAGCAGTGTAGGAATACAGAAAATGCAAGTGCTTCGAGCATCCACCAGCATCCACACTCAGTTCATCACATTCTTGTGAGCCACATCCACCCACATCCTATGTTACAACTTTCCCTGGGATTCCAGATCACCCATTCCCACCACTTCACAATAACCCAGAAGCTGCACCTCTCCCCACACCCATTTCCATAAGGAAATGCCAGGTCTTTCTCAAGGCTGAGTACCATATTTCTTCTGGTATTTATATCTTTCTTAATAACTCAACAAGTATAATGCTGTATACCATTTTTATTAGGTTCCTATCTTCTTAAAACACGTCACAGGTGTCGTTTTTGTATATTTGCCTCTAGCCCCATTTTGCCCTAAGTCCTGTGATTTTCATTGCACAATTTTACATAGTATGATGATTTTCAGCAATGTCTATGTCGCATTATAGCAGAATCGACTTTATATTGAAGCACCCTGTGGCTGGCAACAGCAGGCAGCTATTACCACTCTTAGGTCTGAAGGAGGAGAGCAGAGAAGATGTCATGGGAATCCGAAGGGTTAGAGGGCCCCTGCAGGAAAAGGATGCCTTGCTTCCACAAATGTCAAGTGCTGCTAGTTCGCGAAGCAGCAGATGGAGAGCCTGGGGAATAAACACCCAGACCTCACTATCCTGTCATTGGCAGTTATCACATGTTGGCACAACCCCTCTGGGAGCCAGTGGGCTAGGGAGTCTGTTGATGGCGTCCTCTGTGGTCAGATGAAGGCAGAGCAGAGCAGGGTGGAGGAATGGATATGGAGGATCCTCTTGCCCAGTACCACTGGAGAAATTTTAATTATTTATTATGTAGATCAGCTTTATTTTTCTTTTTCTAGATCTCTCTTATCTGGTTCAGAGGATTGAGGGGTACTTTGAATTCTTTTATATGATGTTCATTAAGATGCAACCACAAGAGGAGACACAGGAACGGCCCCGGAAAGCAAAGTGTGTTATACTCACAGGTCCTAAAGACGGGGCATACCATGCAGGGACGTAGGGGCAAGACAGCAGGGTGGTCAGGAAGTAGGAAAAAGAAACAAAACAGGGGGTGGATTGGGACCATGGTCTCTGGGAAAGGCAAGGCAGGGCAAGGTGAACAATTTAGGACTGGTTGGTTTGAGTAATTTGGAGTGGGTTCTAAATTATAGGGGTGGTCCCTAGTTGCCTGGCATCTGGATTTAGGATGTTTAGGGCAGAGGAATATAGTCTCCTGGGGTATCTGGGCCAAATAGAGAAGCCTGGGCTCTGGGCTGCAGATTGGTTAGTTTGCATATCAAAGGCATGCCTGGCTGAGCTCTCCCTATCTCTAAGAGCTGGCTATTCCTGGAAGGGGCAGTCCCTCCCCAGCTAGAAAGATTTTTTTAAGATGTCAAAACATCATAATATATAGAAAATAAAAAATGTATACAATGCAAGGAAACTCACTGATGTCTTTTTCTAAACAAAGGAAAATTTTCTGCCAAAGAGAAACAGCACTCTTCTCAAGTCAATCAATTCAAACTAGCCAACTTAAAATGAACATATTTTTCCCACTTCTCGTTATATATTCACATTTGTCTGTATTTATGGTCATTTCCATAGGAACCGCTTTCTAAAGGCAAATATGTTTTCATCTTTAATGGTGGAATAGTGATGAAACATGCAGAATTTTCCTAGATTGATTGGTTAATGTTAAATAATTTATTACATTTTATGCTTGGTCAATGTAGTGAGAAGGTATTTCTGGAACTTCAACTGTGTTTATAGTTATGAAAATAATGTTTCAGGAGAACATTTTTGGTATGTTGTTGTTTTGGTAATGTATGTCTCTTCTTTACTCATGCTGAGGTTTAAGATAGAAATACAGAAGAACTAGGATAATTCACTTGCCTGCACAGCTCTCCTTGAATAAAGGGTTTAATTTTTTAATGGTCACAAGACAATTCCATTTTCATCTAATCTTCAAGTACTGAGGTGTGAGGAAAGTGGCTTAGAATGAGTCTCTGTAGGGGCTGCCAATTTATCAGTTGCCTCAGCTTGATCTGAAATTCAGAAGAGACCATGAGCTCAATCTCAAAGGTTAATATACAAAAGGGTGTGAAAACTTAAAGAAACCAGTTTGTCATTGATTAGGATTTGTCTTCTCTATCCTGCAACAAGCCTGTCAACAAAAGAAGAGAGATTTCATATGGTCACATGGAGCTGAGATGTTTATGGGGGAAAAAATACAAAAACTTTAATCTTCAAAAGATGAGTAAAATATATATTTTAAAAATTTCCCCCCGTTTCCTTCTTTTGAAAGAAGAGGCTCATGTCTTTTTTCATAAGTTAAATTTATTCCAATGTTAGCCTTAATTCACTATGTCATATGCTAAGGTGAAGTGGGAAGCTCACTATTGCTTAACTGATGACTGGGGAAAATGATTTAAGGATATTGGCAATGTTAATAGGGATAATGGTGATGAATGTTTCCATGCTATTAGAGGCTCATACACTTTTACACTTTGAGATATAGCTCATATATCATAAAATCCACCTTTTTAGTGTACAATTCAATGTTTTTTTTAGCATGTTCGCAAAGTTGTACAACCATCACCACTATCTAATTTTACAACATAGTCTTCACCCCGCAAAAGGAACCCAATACATTTAAGCAGTCACTCTTCCTTCTCCCTACCCCAACCCCCTGGCAACCATCAATCTACTTTCTGTCTCCATGAATTTGCCTGTTCTGGACATTTCATATACATTGAATCTTGCCATATATGGCCTTTTGTGTCTGACTTCTTTCACATAGCATACTACTCTAAGAGTTCATCTATTTTCTATAATGTTTCAGCATTTCATTCTGTTTTAATATTCCATTGGGTGAATATACCACATTTTGTTTATCTATTATTCAATTGATGAAAACTTGGTTCTAGTTATAAGCTATTATGAATAATGCTGCTATAAACATTTATGTATAAGTTTTTGTACAGACATACATTTTCATTTCTCTTGGATGAATATATCTAGTAGTCAAATTTGGGGACCATATGATAATGTTATGTTAACCCTTTTGATGAACTGCCAGCCTATTTTCCAAAGTGGATACAAAATCTTATGTTCCCAATAGTATATGAGGGTTCCAGTTTCACCATATGTTTGCCAACGTTTGTCAGTGTCTGTCTTTTTTATGATAACCATTTTAGTGAGCGTGAAGTCAAATTTCACTGTGATTTTTATTTGCATTTCTACAATGGCTAATAACATTCAACATCCTTTTCAGTGCCTGTTGGCCGTTTGTATATCCTCTTTGGAGAAATGTCTATTCAGATCCTTTACACATTTTTAAATTTGGGTTGTCATTTTATTGTTGTATTAAAATAATTGTTAATGTAATATAGATACAAGTTATTTATCAGCTATATGATTTGTAAATATTTGCTATCATTTTGTAGATTGTCTTTTTACTTCTTCAGTGGTACTCTTTGAAACACAAATGTTATTAATTTTGAAGTCTCATTTCTCTATTTTCTTTTGTCACTTGTATTTTCATGTCATATATAAAACAAGATTGCCTAACCTAAGATCTTGAAGATTCCCCTAATAGTTTTATAGTTTCATCTCTTATATTTAAGTCTGTGATCCATTTTGAGTTAATTTTTGTGTATGGTGTGAGAAAGGGAGCCAACTTCACCCTATTCCATGTGGGTGTCAAGTTGTCCCTTTGATATCCAAGTTGTCCATTTAAAGTACCATTTGTTGAAAATACTGTTCTTTTCTCCACTGAGTTTTTGGGAACCCTTGTTGAAAATCAATTGATTATACGTATAAGTTTCTAGACTCTCAATTGTATTTCAGTCATGGAGTGTAGGAATCACATACTCAAATGATTGTCAAGGGCATTGAGGCAGTTGACATAAATAAATGAAGTGGGCCAGGTATGCTTGTGGAGAATTGACTTTACTCAGTGATTGTCTGATAGGAATACAGGATAAGGATGATTATATCTTCTGATTTTTTTAAAGCCAGAAATTTAATTTAATATTTTGGCAAAAACATCTATTTTATATGTAGGCAATTAGTTCAGTTTTAAAATTAGTAACTGGTCAAATGAAGCACACCTTTAGGCTACACTTGGCCCATAAACCACCAGTTTTTGATCTCTGATGTATTTCAACTCTTTCATTGTATAGATAAGGTTGTCAGGCCTCAGAGGATTTAGGTGACTAGCTAACTAGGGAACCTAGTTAGCTACTACCTCCTATTTTCACATGACTGATATGCCAACATTCTAAGAATTCACAATTTCCTCATTTGTTTTTATTACCAGGACTAGATTTAGTATTTTCTTTTAATATAAAAAAACCAAAAACCTTTCAGACCTAAAGAAATGTGTTTATTTGGAGTTATGACAGTCACAGCTCTCCACTGTCATCATTAAAAAGGAGATATTAACTTGTTTTTATAAGCATGTAGAAAAGCTTTGCTTTCTGAAAATAGACAAAAGAAGTGCACAAAACAAAACTACAGCTCTCCCCCAAAGAACACACACACACACACACACACACTCCTGTCAACAACAAACAAAGCATGCTTCTTAGAGCCTTCCTTCAGTTGGCATGACTGTAAATAAAGTACAGGTGAAAAGATTAGAACTCATCGTTCTCAGTTTTCTCTGCTGTGTCTTGTGTTCAAAGCCTTTGTCAAGAGCAGACATACCCTTCCCTGAAATCCTCTCAATGGCATATTTCCTCATTCCAGTCACTACTCATAGAGGGAAGTTCTTAACCCCTGTGGTAGAAACTGTTCCAGAACTGTTAGTGTCCAACAATGAAAGCTCCCATTTCTCAACTCTTTCACATTTGATTCAATTCAACAAATGTGTGATGAAGACAGACATGGTGTGGGAAATACATGGGACTCCTCAAATAAATAAAAAGCGTGACATGTAGACAAATATACTAAGCATAAAGAAATAAGTTATGACTAAAAGTGCAAATAGTGGACTTAGTGGAATAGAGAAGTAACTTCTAATCAGGAAAGTTAAGCAAGTCTTCACATTATGTGGACACCCACACATCCAGGATGACAGATTCACAGTCACCAGGACGAAAACATGCAAACACATGGAGACGTAGAGCTAATGGGCTGCATCTACACTATGTTAAATCAGGTCGAAGATTAATGAAAAAATTTGATCATTCTGAATGTTTACCTGTTTAGCATCAACCAACAACATGTTTTATATTTAAATAAGCAATTGGGTAATTGATGGGATTCTACTTTTCATTCCGTTGTTCAGAATAGCCAATAACATACAGTTTGCTAAATCTTGAGAGAGAACTTTATTGCCCTCCTAATTTGTTTCCAAGTGGCAGAGGAGAATTTGGAAGTAACCAGGAGGTTGCTGGGGGAACATAAAGTTGTGTAAGATGGTCAAGCCTTCCTTCTTGGTTTCACAGAGAGGTACCTTGGGTATTTACAAAATATGTTTATAGCAGGTTGTTTTTACTGCTCAATAAGATTCTTGTTGTATTTTCTTACTTTTGCAGAAGACCTATTGTTCTTGAATTTCTCAGAAAAAGTGGTATGCTAATCTGAGAAGCAGATGCCAAGATGAAATTAAATGAACAAGAATCTAATTAGCAGAAGCATCTGTGAGGGAAAATGGGGCAGGAGCTGGTAAGGCTGGGAGAGCCATCGGAGGGTAAAACAAGTCTGCCCTGAGTGATTGCAGAGGAAAGGAAGGTTGGATCTAAGTTTCTTAGACTGCCATGCTGTCTAAGGAAGTTTTGGCAAAGACGCTAGGGAATCTTTAAGCCAAACCTGGCTGTTATAGGAGTACCATGTCTCCCAGGAATAGGACTGCTTCAGTATCTCTACCATGTCCAGTCAGTATCCAGGAACAGCTTGTGAAAGCATGGGCTGGGTGCAAACGTAGTGGGTGATTTCAGATTGTGGACACTGACTGTTGGTGTATTATACTCCCTGTAGTAGGAATTCTGCAAGGTGCATCTCATAGCAGACGAAAATGATGATTTCATTAGGATGCAGATTAGCTGTCACAAGAGACCCCAAAATACTATGGTGTAAGCAAAAGAAAGTTTTATTTATTTCTCAACTTGGAATCTCAAGCTGAATATTGGGGACCTGGGGTCCTTCTATCTTGCTGCTCTACCATTGTAGGGTTGTTACCATTATTCACATAATGGGTGGTGGTCCAAGACAGCTCACCATCATGTCTGCCTTCCAGCCCACTGAGTAAAAGAGAGAGAGGAAGGGAGGCTATTGCCTTTCTCTTGAAGGGCATGACCTGGTAGTTGGGTACCTCCTTTTTGCTCATATTTTATTTGCCAAAACTCATACTAAGTTGTATTAGTTTCCTATGGCTGCTGTAACAAACTACCATAAATTTAATACATCGTGGAATACTATGGAGCCATAAAAAAATGATGAGCTCGTGTCCTTTGTAGGGACATGGTTGAATCTGGCAACCATCATTCTCAACAAACTGACACAAGAACAGAAAATCAAACACCACATGTTCTTACTCATAGGCCGGTGTTGAACAATGAGAACACAGGGGCACAGGGAGGGGAGCATCACACACTGGGGTCTGTTGAGGGGGGACCGACAGTGGGACAGTGGGGGCGTGGGGGGTCAGGGAGGGATAACATGGGGAGAAATGCCAGATGTGGGTGATGGAGGGGTGGAGGCAGCAAACTACATTGCCATGTGTGCACCTATGCAGCAGTCCTGCATGATCTTCACATGTACCCTAGAATCTAAAGTACAATTTAAAAAAATTTAGTGGCTTGAAGCAACAGAAGTTTATCCTTTCACAGTTCTCTTTTTTAGTGAGTGAACTCAAGGTATCAGCAGGACTGGGCTCCTTCTGGAGACTGTGGAAGGGAACCCTCTCTTTGCCTCTTTCAGCTTCGGGTAGTTACTGCATTTTGCATCACTCCAGATTCTTCATTGGTGGTCACATTGCCTTCTCCTCTGCTGTATGTAATTTTCCTCTGCTTTCTTCTTATAAGGGCATTTGCGGTTGCAGTTAGTGCCTCCCTGGATAATCCAGCCCATCTCAAGATCCTTAACTCAATTACACCTGAAAAGACCTTGTTACCTTATAAGGTAACATTCTTAGTTTTCAAGGATTAAGATCTGGCTATCTGTGGACGCTGATATGGTTTGGCTGTGTCCTCATCCAAATCTCATCTTGAATTTAGTTCCCATAATCGCCATGTGTCATGGGAGGGACCCAGTGGGAGGCAATTTAATCATGGGGGTAGTTACTCTCATGCTGTTCTCATGATAGTGAGTTGAGTTCTCGTGAGATCTGAAAAAGTTTTATAAGGAGCTTTTCCTCCTTTTGCTTGGTACCTCTCCTTCCTGCCACCATGTGAAGAAGGGCATGTTTGCCTCCCCTTCTGTCATGATTTTAAGTTTCCTGAGGCCTCCCCAACCATGCCGAACTGCAAGTCAGTTAAAACTTTTTCCTCTACAAATGACCCAGTCTTGGGTACATCTTTGTTAGCAGCATGAGAATGGACTAATACAGAGGTCATAATTCAGCCTACCACATCAGTTATTTGGCCACACTTAGCTACATGGTTGCTTGGGGCTAAGAGTCTTTTGCTGGGCAGCTGTGCATCTATTACAGGTTAGGGGATCTTTTACTAAAGATAGAGAAGGAGAATAAATATTGGGTTTCAATTTTCTTTTTCAGACATTTCTCAAAGGCACTGTAGTTTGAATCTTAGAGTAAAAAACTCCCCATCATCAACTCCAAGTTCTGCATTTCATTGAGTACTTTGAGCTCCAAGAGAGGTTGGAGTGAAAGTTAATTGCTTTTACCTGTCCACCATTTATTATTAATTCTCTACTTTTTCTGGTAACAGTATTCTGATTTTCCTTCAGGCAAACACCTCCCCTCTCCCCGGCCAAGTTGTAGTTCATGTAGTATGTGGTGCACGTAGCCTAAACCTGGACATTTTGAATTTTGCATTGGTTCAGAATTGAGTCTGAGATATAAGGGGTTTTCCAAAGACCATGGGTCTTTTATGGGAACTACTGGGAATGGGGTGCTGTCTTTCCACTGGGATAGCTAAACTGATAGACATAAACTGGAAGTGCTAGTAGCTATCTTCTCACGGGATGTGAAAAACTTGCCTGAAAGTGAAGCCAACCTACAGAAAAAGAGGAGCTGAGAAACAGGGGTAAGGGAGAACATGTTCTTCATTTATGTGCCTAGGTCTAGCCACACCTGAACCAAATATACCCCCATGTTTGAATGTGAGCCAGTAAATGGCTTGGCCCCACCACTGCTTTCACTTGTTCTTTTGCCAGTTGGATTGGATTCTGAAACTTGTAACCAAGGAGCCCATCTACTGAAAAGTGAAATAATGTGCTCAAGAAACAACGTCAAGTTTTAAGCAAAGTCAAGGCAAGAATTCATGTCTTCTTTATACCACTCTATTTTGCCTTTCCTTCATTTCACATAATGGCTGTTGACCAGTTTCTTTTGATTGCACTTTTGATTTTTATAAATGGCTTGAGTTTTTATGTGGTTTCCTCTCATCTAGCCTACAAATTTTAACAGTTTATGAAAAAAATTATTGACACATAGAAGCTGTGACAACATTGAATATTCTAGTTTTGGAAACAAGAAAGGCAGAGTAATTTAAAAAAACCAACAAGAAGTAAGGAAGCGATTGATGACCTTTTTTTGTTGTTGTTTCCAGCAGATTTATAATGCAATAAAAAATTTGTTCTGCAATCATTTAGCCCATGTGGTCGATATTAAACTTCTTAGTCAAAACTGTTCATGTCTTCAAGAGGCTCTGAAGCTTTTTTATTTAAGTGAAGGATGCTGCTAAAATGTTGAACTCAACATTCCCCCTGAAGTTCTTTCAAGACTGTTATTATGAATAGTTCAGTTTTAAGAAATTCCAGATGAATTATACAAACCAAGATGAAAGATGAAGCATACCAGCAGCTGCGCATAAGAATTATGCAGAAGTATGCAAATTGTAACCCCAGTGACGATGGAAATGTTAACCTTATGTTTCAGTAATAATAACTACTCTGATGTAATAGTGAACCAAGAGACACAAAAGGCATTTGGAGTTAAGAATTAGTAAGTAAAGAAGGTTCTCCCCCCTGCATGACATCAGGTTATTTGTCTGAAATGCCTTATTGTTCAGTGCAGTTTGCCGCAGAAATATTAACAGCGACATGTTCACGGCATAGGTACTTGTCATTAAATGTAAACCTGTTTTATAGAATTTTGAGCCCTGAGCTTCCATAAAACAGGGTACTGATTTATTTTTATAGACGCTGAATCCTTGAACTTAGTAAACCTTCTGACAGTGTTAGAATTCATTGGCACTGATAGGTCAATCCTTTCTATGTTGCGAGGGAAGAGAAGTGCTAAGGAGTTTGAGAAAATGGCAAAGAGAAGGTTCTAGAGTTGGGAAAGTGCTATTAAATACTGGAAAGAATCATCTCTGTCACAAATTGAGTCTGCACTGTGTGCTAAGCACAATAAAGCACTTTATAGTTGTAATATAATTAAGACCTCAGAATACCCTTATGGGTTGGAGAAAAATAGAGGTCTCCCTAAGGTTTCAAAGCTGGAAAGAGATGATACAGAGTCTGTTCAGGTATATGATAGCTCTTAAATGCCCTGATACAGTTTCAGTACCCTCAAACGTCATCCTGTAACACTTGTTATGCCACAAGCCAGGATGCTGTGTTTTCCTCTTGTGTATCCAAAGTTTGTCAGGTGGGCTTTGGAGTAGCTTCATGTTTTCAGGTCTTTCTGCCTTGATTTCTTTTAGATACTGAAAACCAATGTTTATTTTGTTAGCAATTAAATACATTATTTTTGTGAAAATAAAATAGAACACTACAAGTAATGTTGAGTTTGCTTTGCTTACCATCTCTACCTTGTTCCCTCACTGCTTTTTTGCTGAACCTGCATCCTCACTAGCCCCTAAGATTCATCTTGGCCATGCTTGATACCCCTTTCTCAGACTGGGAAAGTCTGGAGAAGTGCTCCAGGAGGACTCTAACTAGGTCCTGTCTTACTCGGAGCTCTGTAACTGTTTGTTCTACCATCTTCACTATGCTCCTTTCATGTCATGACCTGACAGTTTCCAGCTCCTGCCATCTTGCTGACGTCCAGCCAGTAAGGAATGAGAACAAGGGAAGGAGAGGGCCACTTCATTTTCTTTAAAGATGTAAACTAAAGGGTACATGTATGATTTCTGCTCGCATCTCTACTACCCGAAGCAAAATTATTTGATTCTATCCCTTGTGTGTTGGTGTACAGTTATGGTAGATAATGCTAATAGTTTCCCAGATCCATTCTTCCTTTATCTTTTCAATAGTGGATTCTTCATATTTTAGCTTGACAGATAAATGGCTTCCAGGTGACAGTCTCCATTCCCCAGCCTTCCTTGCTGCAGTAGTAGAATCTAGCTGGTACCTTTCTCTGGCCTGACAAATAGGTTTCAGAGCTGACTAGGCAGACTATGAGGCTAACCACGTTGAGTTTCTGTAACACATTACTGTTTGCAAATTAGACCTCATCCTCAGAAATTTTGCAACAAACACCTGGGCAGCCCAGGCCCCTGTGTATTCTCAGCATATGGCCACCCTAGCTGCAAGAGAGGCTGAGAAATATCATCCTTAGTTGGAAAGTGTACGTTCATCTAACATTTTGTATGTTTTTTAATAGAAGAAAAAAGATCAGGATGGAAATTGGAGGGCAACTAACAATCTCTTAATCCAACATATGCAATGCAGCTAGAGCGATACTCCAGGGTGAACTTTTCAAGCATAAATATAACTATTAAAAAAGAACACAGAAAAGTAGTGAGCCCAGAACTCAATTTATAAAAAGAAGTTTATTCCCTAAGAAAGTTGAACAAAGAAACTAATAAAGACCAAACATAGTGAAACAGAAAACAAACAATAAAGATGGTCAACAAAAACGAAGGCTGGTTCTTTGAAAAGGTGAAAAGAAGAATAAAGAGGAAAGAATAACAACCATCTGACAAGACAGAAACAAAGAGAGAAGGCACAGAAAAAAACAGGGTATAATTAAATATAAAATAGTGCCTTAAAATATTGAAAGGATAATTAAAATTTGATGCTAACAAATCTGAAAACTTATGTAAAATTGACATTTTTTTAGAAAAAAATTTAAGTTACCAATATGACATGAGTGAATAAAAAGGATTTGTGAAGCTGTCAAAGAACTTGATTTAGGAGTCAAACATCTACCCATCCTCACTTCTGACTACACCTAGCCCCCTGCAACTCATGGTCCATACCATTTTTAACTTGAATTTTATCACACAATCAACAGAATAGGTAACTTCTAGCTTCTACAAATTGTTTTACTACAAAAAAACTTCCCCAATTCTGGTTTTGAGAAAACAATATTGTTGGTTACTATAGTCAATGCTGTGGCAAATTGCCTAGATCTACCCTTTATGAACAGGGCATACATTCCCCCTAGCTGCTGGGAATGATGGCTGCTGGCCATGCACAGCTAGTCTCTTTATAGAAATTACCTGTTGCTGGAAGGACCTACCTTGTCCAAGGTTATGTTCTTTACCTGGAGAGAGCCAACTTCCAGTTACTGGTAGATGCAATGGCACAAGGGCCTGGCCCCCTTGAATCAATTTGAGACAACTCTGAAAGACCATCCTAGTTCTGTCAGTGAGACTTCCACTGCACCTACATCACAGTTTTACTCTTGTCCTGATAGGGATTGATACTAAGCTTCCCAAACAGACTTCCTCCACTTACATGACCCAGAGTTTGCTTCCTGGGAAACATGACTAAAGACAATAACAAAACTGAACAAGGATGTTAGGAGAAAGGAAGGTTATAGGCTGGTTTGACAAATACATTGTGATGAAGTTGTTTTATGTCAGGACTCTAGACAATGTAACATTTGAAATCTGGTAATGGACTTCAACTGCAAAAGCAAATTAAAGAGAAAGACTGGCTGTTTGTCTCACTAGCAGATAAAGAATTATTACAATTCAGCTTCAATTAGTCAGAATTAAAAAAAAATCATACTCCCATCTTATGAGAAAAGCCTGGCAAATTCTAACCTAGGAGCATTCTTCACTAAACTTCACCAGTACTCCTCTAAACTGTCAAGGTTATGAACAACAAGGAAAGTCTGAAAAACCCGTTGCCGAGAAGAGCCTAAGGAGATATAATGAAAAATCTAATGTGGGATCCTGAAGAGGATCCCGGAAAAAAAAAAGGACTTTGGCAAAAACTAAGGAAATCTAAATGAACTGTAGATCATAGTTAATCATAATGTATCAGCATTGATTCATTAATAGTAACAAATATTTCATGCTACTGTAATACAGTAATAATAGGGGAGCTTGGCTGTGGGGTACAAGGGAACTCTCTGTACAAATTTTTCAATTTTTTTGTAAATTAAAAATGTCCTAACAACATCTATTTTTAAAAAAAAGACTGAAGGGGATTATACCAATATTAATGGCTATTTTTTTCTGGCTTGTTTTGAAGATAAGATAATGCTTATAGGGCTGGGCGCAGAGTCTCATGCCTGTAATCCCAGCACTTTGGGAGGCTGAGGCAGGTGGATCACCTGAGGTCAGGAGTTCGAGACCAGCCTGGCCAACATGGTGAAACCCCGTCTCTACTAAAAATACAAAAATTAGCTGGGCATGGTGGCAGGTGCCTGTAATCCCAGCTACTTGGGAGGCTGAGGCAGGAGAATTGCTTGAACCTGGGAGGCAGAGGTTGCCGCGAGCTGAGATTGTGCCACTGCACTCCAGCCTGGGCGACAGAGTGAGACTCCACCTTAAAAAAAAAAGATAATGCTTATAAAGTGCCTAGCACAGAACGTGACATATAGTGAGCATTCAGTAAACCTATTAATGTGACCTGTTATTGATTACAATATCTTCTTTATACTTTATGTTAAAATTTTTATCATAAACAAGTATTGCATCAGAAATTTCTTTTTCAAAGAAGAACAACTCCAAGGTCACTACCTGATATGTCCTGAAATGGAGAATCAGACAATTCAATTGCACATGGAACTCCTCTTTGAAATCTCACTTTGCCTGTCAATTCTAGAAGCCAGTGTCTTGGCAAATGATAATGGGAGGATTTCCTGTTGTGTGAAGTGCTCCCGGAAGGTCTAGCCTTTCTCGTGGTAATTCTGTATTTGAAGGATTTTGGAGGAATTCATTCTTCCTAGGGGTCAATGTGGAGGTTGATTTTACCCCTAAGGCTAGCACCGAGAAGGACCACTCCTCCTACAAGTGTTGACCTTTGGCAAAGCTGCTTGCCACCATCTTCATGATGTCAGGCACTAAGTCTTCTGAGGCTGGAGGGTACACGGGTGCTGGGGGCTCCAGAAGAGAAAAATGCCTGGAATGGCAATGATGAAAGCATGCTAGGAAATAATAAAGTGATAAATAAAGGAATATCTAGGAAGCCCTATGGATCCACTTGAGGCTGAATGTGAGAAGGGAACCAAAGTTGCAACATATAGGTCAGGCTGCAGCACTCCGGGGCTTGGTAGACAGGAGTGGCGAAAGCAGGTGTGAGCATGGCCCACACTTAAGGAACAATATAGTAGTTAGGGCCAAATGGGAAGGAAAGAAGTCATGGGAGATAACTTATTAAATATTCTTTGTTGTATCTTTTGATCAGCAGACTTATTTACCAATATCTAGTGGATAATTCCATGTTGCAAGTGGAAATAAAGCCAAGAAAGCAGCCACCCAAGCCAGAAATCCATTGTATACTGCCACATTTTAGGACCACTGTGGTCTCACAGCACTGAAAATAGCAAAAGAGTACCAGAGGCCCAGTTCCCAATTCCTGGAGAACCTCTGCTCATCATCCTGGAATAACTCAGTGAGGAGCAGTTGGTTCAGGCTAACCTTTAAACAAGCAACATAAACTAAATATTCTTTTGTCAATCAAGGCAGCCATTTCTATTTCTTCCACTTTCTCTTCTATCATTTTATCCTTTTTTCTCCTATTAAACTGAAACTTTCATTTAAAAGTTTGTGTACAAGTCCTCAGATATCTGTACTTTATTATTATTTTTAAATTTTTTAATAAAGGAACTGAATGGTGTGATAAAACTTGCACTAGCAAAAATAAACATTCTTAGTCAATAAAAAATTTATAGGTAACATAGTTAATGATTAAACATTAGAAGCATTCCTTTTAAGGAACGTATAAACAAATATTGCCCTTGGAAATTATCCACATTTAATATTAATTGGATATTCTAATCAAGTAAATAAGACAAGAAAAATAAAATGCATCAAAAGTAAAATGGAAGGTACAAAACTGTTTATTTGCATATGATTTTTAACTTTGCAAATCCAAGAGAATCTTCATACTAGCAGTGGTTAGAGAGTTTAGTAAATTTTCTGGAGAGAGGATCAATATACAAAAGCAATAGCATTCTTGCTTTAACCAATTAGAATGCTTAATAATATCCCATTCAAAAATCTGTATAGCTCTTTGAAGCAAACCTGAGAAAAGATATGCAAACCCTTTTAAAAAAGAATTCTAAAATTATTAAAATACATAAGACAATCCTAAGTGAGAAATCACAGTATTAAATAACAAGACTCAGTATCATACCCATATCAGTCCTCCTCAAATTGATCTATAAATTCAATGTAATACAAATTCAAGACCTATTTAATAAAAGGGATTGTTAAGTTCCTGTACTTAATAAGACTATACTACTTTTACCTCACCTCTTCTTAAAAATCAGCATGTACTTGTCATGGGTTGCTTTTTTTGTTTGTTTGTTTTTTTAAAAGGGTACAGACAGATTGATACTAAAAAGTAGCCTTTTGTTGCCACTGTAATTGTTTCCAAATAACATGCAAATACTTAGAAAAGAGTGTTTCTCAGATCCCCAAATTCATTGTAGTTCTCAAATGTGTTGAGAAGATTGACTTCAAAGAGAAGAAAAGTAATAGTTAAAAAAAAAATGCAACTATCATTTTTTTAAATAAAAAAGTCTTTTTGGATCTATGAGAGAATTATGCTATTAAAATAATAGCTAGCATTTAGAAAGCACTTTCTATGTGTCAGACAGTGTGCTAAAAGCCTTGTGTAGATTTTCTCATTTAGGCTCAAACTAATGTGTCATTCTTAATTAGTCTCAATTTATTGGTGAGAAAAGGGAAACTTGGAAAAATTAGGGAACTAGCAAGGTCATCTAGCACATAATCAATGTAAGGAACAAAGGGTCTAAAAAACAGAGTTGGGTTTTTAAATATAAAGTGGCACAGCCTCTTAAGCATAATTCTCCATGTATTGCTTGTGTTAGAAAACAAGATAAGTTGGGGATTAGGACTGCTATCCTCATCCAAGCTTCATAGCAATGTACTCAGAGAGTTAGTTCTGAGTCAGGTCTACTCATGCGGAAAAAAATGTATTAAGTGCCTAATATGTGCAGGACACTAATGGAGGTACTGAAGGAACATATAGTCCCTATCCTTTAGGAATGGACAGCCTCTTAAGGGAGGAAAGAGAGTGTAGTAGTGACTATTGTTTCTCTGGAGAAACGTCTATTTAAGTCTTACAGCCTCAGTTGTGACTTTCTTCATGCACAAAATCTAATGTGAGTGTCTTATTCTGAATGGTTAATACTTCTTTCTCTTGGCAGTGACAGAACTGAAAATTCCTGAGACATTTCCCATTGAATATATTTAAGCATTCAAGACAAATGCACTGGTAATTCTGTTCAAGGTATGTAATTATCACACAGGAATTATTTATGAAGCATGGGTGTCAGCAGACACAGTTTTGAGTTAGAATTGAGTATGAAAATCTTCAGGTTAGAACATAGTGTTGTATTATTTAGTGCCTTCCATTTTTAGAGGAGAGTGAAAAATGTAGTTATTTAGACTTTTGACAATGTGGATGTTTTTTAAAATAACTGTGACTATGAATTTTATTCTAGAATTATCCTTTGATATCAAAAAAAAGAAACTCACATTTGGGTTACTGACACATCTGTAGACACAGCAAATTGTATGATTTCTTCACCCTAGTTAAGTCAATCCCAGTCATGGTACACATCATGCATCTGCGGGGTGGCTTCTCTCAAGTACCTGTTGTGAGGTTAGCTCATCCTCCAGGCCAAAGCTGTTTTATGAGCTTCTTCTGAACAAGGTGTTATTTTGCCAAGTCAGTCACAGGCCATTGCTTGGTTGTGTCTCAGGTCAAAAGGTGACATATACTTTTATGACCAGGCCCAAGATCATATTATCATATCACAGATGCCATATATCATATTCTAGATCAGTGGCTCTCATCCTGGAGTGATTTTTTCCTCCAGTGGACACTGGGCAATGCCTGGCAACATTTTTAGTTGTGACATTGTGGGTGGAGGTGGGGAGTGCTTCTGGTATCTCGTGAGTGGAGGCCAGGCATGCTGCTAAACATCCTGCAGTGCATGGGACAGGCCCCCACAGCAGACTTACCTGGCCCAAAACGTCAGTAGTGCCGAAGCCAAGAAACACTGCTGTGGAAGGAAAGCATGGCACAATCAGTTAACATTTTTTTTTCTTTGTTAGTATGTATACATGGAGTACTAAGAATATTTAATACATTTGAATCTAAGATTCAAGTTACATTGTTCAATGTATCACATAACTTGAACCCATGGTTGGGCAGGTTAGATATGTGAGGAGGGCTTTCCTCTTCGATTTAACCTGTCCATGATCTTTGGTCATGGCATCAAGGCCAAACATAGAATGAGCCCTTTATTTTTTAGAGGGCAGGATATCCCTAAGAGCCTCATTAGTCTCCTTTCCCACTGCAGCTCTGTCAGTTCAACAAAGCTGAGTTTGACAGAACTTTATGTGATGATGGAGACATTTTCTGTGTATGCTTTCCAATATAGTAGCCATTAGCTGCATGCAGCTATGACATACTTGAAATTTGGCTGGTGTGCCTGTGAAATGGATTTTTAAATTTTATTTAATTGTAGTCCATTGAAATGCCAATGTAAAGAGCCACAAGTGCTACTGGCTACCACATTGGATGGTGCAGGATTGACATATTCACACCTCTGTAGGTCAAGCCTTCGTTGGGGCTGAAGTCAGGCATAGATTGTCATCATTGTCAACTTCCTCCCATTTTGCTTCTGAATATTTGGAGAAGGATATTTGGGCCCTGAGATGGAAGGTGGACAAAGAGCTTCCCATGTGACTTGGCTTCTAAAGAAATATCTTAAAAAAAAAAATCAGATATTTTGAACTCCCAACATTAGACTTTTTACATTTACAAATCTATATGATATATAGTCTTGCCTTCCATAAGTAATTTTGCTAAAAGAATTTCTCTCTCTGTCTTAGACTTAAGTGATTATATGACTAACCTTCCATTAGAATGATGGAACCTGGTTCTTAAATAGAAGACTGGGTCTTCCAAGAATGAGAGATTGTAATTCCAACAGAATTAGTGAGGAATTATATTTTTCTTTCCTCTTGTTCCACCAACATTCTTTTAAGTTTGCCTCGCTAGTCCCAGCCTTCCTCTCATTTCCCTCCTTTTGCTTTCACCTATTTCTCTTTTTTCTCTCTCTCTTGCTATTTCTTTGATTACAAACCTTCTACTACTTAGCCCATGATTATTTCTTCTATTTAAAGAAAAAACTTCATTAAATATTCTTTGGGATTCCATGTCAATGCCTAACTAACAGAAAAAAAATATTTGTAAGTGTGCCATCTCTCCATACAGGATAAGATACGTATATGATTGTCTGGAATTGTTAGTTTGGGTCCTCTGAGAAGTAGACACTGTGATAGGATTAGATGTGCAAACATTTTATTGGGGGAAATACCTGTCAAGAGAAATGGGGAGGAGCTGGAGGAGGCAGAAAGAACCATGGAACTGCATGCAGGGCTGACCCTGTGAGAAGAGAGGTAAGGAAAGAAGGCTGGCTGGGAAAAGTCTAGACTGTAGTGCTCCTCTGCAAGGCTGAAGAGGGATCCTCCAGCCAAAGTTGCCCATTAGAAGAGCTCTCATATGCAGGAATGAGTCTGTCTGAGTATCTGTTTTGTGCCCAGTCACGGGCTAGGAAGAATGGCCTTAGTGCAAATATGCAGTAGTTGGCTTAGAAGCTATGTCTGGTGATCGATGACGTCTGTCCTCCATGAAGTAGGGGATCTGAGAGGCATATGGCCAGCACATCTGGGTTAGACCTAAGCTCTCCTGGACTTGGAGAAATCAGGGCTGCTTATGCCATGAGCTGTATCCAAACAGTGTTTCATGACTGATAGGGTAAAATAATTGTTAGTTTAGAGGAATCTTATAGAATACTTTTGGTCATTCTATTTTCTGCATTCTATGTTATGAGGCGTTTTCCGTATCTCCAGGCTCTTACTCATGTGTTCCTAAACACATGCATTCCTTCTGCTTGAATTGAGTCTTCTGCATCCATCTCCCCAGACCAATTCCTTCAAATTTCCACTAACCTTTTCTCCACAGGAGAGTACTGCTGACTCCCAGACTAAGGTAGATTCCCTCACATCTCTCTGGAATTCTTGTAGTCTACGTTATTTTTCTGTATTTAATATTGTTCTTTTGTTTACTAAATATATCACCCATGAAGGCGTAAGCTGTATCCATCTCATTTACAAATGTATTCCCAGGGCCAGGCATAGAGCTGATTAATATTTCTTGAATGAATCAATACTTTGTGTAAGATGTGCTAAAGTTAAAAAAAATAAAAGATGTATAAGGCAGTCCTCACCCTCAAATTGCTTATAATCTAGGATAGGTTTCTCAGTAGATGATGCTACAGAACTATCAACATTAATGAAATAACTGAATTAAAGGGCTTTTTGGAAGACTTAAAGCTTTAATTTCCTAAGTCAAGAATTGTACAGCCAGTAGTTAAGTTTCTACCAAGTTAAAATCTTATCAAGCCCACTTCCATAATAGATAAAACTAATGCTAATAAATGCTTTATCTGCATGTAAATCAATATTCCTAGAAGGAGAGTTTTATTTATTTTAAATTTTTATTTTTTAAAATAATTTCAGCTTATTTTAGATTTGCAGGTACATGTGCAGGTTTGTTACGTGGGTCTATTGCATGATGCTGAGGTTTGGAATATAAATGATCTCATCACCAGGTAATGAGCATAGAACTATACTCATAGTACTAGACCATTTGCTAGTTTTTAAACCCTTACCCCTCTCTAGTAGTCTGCAGTATCTACTGTTGCCATCTTTATGTACACAAGTACCCAAAGTTTAGCTCCCAATTATAAATGAGAACATGTAGTATTTGGTTTTTTGTTCTGGCATTTTCTTCACTTAATATAATTATCTCCAGCTGTATCCATGTTGCTGCAAAGAACATGATTTCCTTCTTTTTATAGCTGTGTACTACTTCACGGTGTATATGTAGCACATTTTCTTTATCCAATCAACTGTTAATGGATACCTGGGTTGATTCCCTTTCTTTGCTATTGTGAATAGTGCTGTGATGAACATATGAGTGTATGTGTCTTTTTGGTAGAGTGATTTATTTTCTTTTGAATGTATACCTAGTAATGGGATTGCTGGGTCAAATGGTAGTTCTGTTTTAAGATCTCTGAGAAATGTAGGAGAAAAATTTTAGATGACATTGAGGAAAGTGACGTTAGTAATAATTGCATTATCTTAATGATATCTTCTTGACCACTGAATCTAGCCTTGTCACAAGCCAACCAATTATATTCTTCTTTTTAAGACTGTTTAAGATAAAGTTTCTGGTATTAGCAACCAAGTAGTGAGCTGAATAAAATACAATAGGAAGAGTTTGAATTATTTAGGAGTACACATTTTTTTTTCAGTATAACATTGACAGCAGATATTAACATATAAGTAATGAATGTACTAAGAATCATTGCATAAATAACCTTTATAGCTTCGTAACTCTCCATAGTTTCTAGAATTATTTTACATACAGTCTGTTCACAGTTGCTGTATAAAATGGGCAATGATTGTCAGTCTCAGCTGAAGACACAGCTTCATCCAAACACTTCTTCAAAGTCAATGAAAGTGTTGTGAACAGTTGTCATCAAAACCCAGACCATCTTCCTCCTAACAGTCCCATTTGTTCCTAATGACCTTTTGCTATGAGACCATGAATCCGTGGTTCTAGGTTGCTATGACCATCTAACAAAAGATACAAGTAAATAATGTGTATTAAAGAATAATTCAAGTGTGTGTGTGTGTGTGTGTGTGTGTGTGTGTGTGTGCGTGTGTGTGTGTATTTCAGTGTAAGGTGGACAATACAAAAAAACTTATCTGATAATCTAGACAACATTCATGTACAGCTGCCATTTTTTAAAAATCTGGCAAAAACTTCCAAAAGAAAATATTATTAGTCCTTTTAAAGAGGTGCTTAACTAGCAGTATTTAGCTTTGATCTCATGATCCAAAGTAAACTCAACAACGTTTCTCAAAGAACCAAGACTTTTGAATTACATTGTTGGCTTCCAAAATCTTGGCTGAGAAATCTGACATGGTAAACTGTCTTCTGCTCCATTTATCTAATATGGAGAGATGAAGGTCCAGAATGAAACCTGGCAGGATTTGAACGCAAGGTTCCAGGAAGTCTAAATGAGCCCAAGATTATGTTTGGCAGAGAATCGTGCCCCCTTGGCAGGGAAAACACACAGCTTCAAATCTGTTAACACTGACAAAGCTTTTTAAGATAAGGAATTAAAATGCTCCCTAAAAGCAGAAACTCTTGGTGTCTGCCTCAATACAACAGGTAGATCATTCCAAAACACTTTTGAAGAAGGTCTTTGTTTGGGTTACTCTCCCTGGAAAGGAACAAGGAGCTTATTTATTGTGACCGAAAAAGAAAAAAAAAAGGACAAGCAAGCAAGTTCTTTTCTTCTTTAATAAGTGTAAGGTCCAGGGAGCTAGACGATCTCACGCTACTCGGAGAAACAGTTAAAAGCCGGCAATTTTCTCCTCCCTCAGGCTCTGTGGTTAGGTAGTTCGAGTCTGAACCAAAGAGAAAGACTAGCAGCTTCTGTTCACAGCTTAGATAATCATTTCCTGTTTGTCCTTAGGCAGATTGCCTCATCAGTTTCAGGAGCCTTGATTAAGAGTGTCTCAATTTACCCATCTAAAATAATAACTGTTTCATCAGGGGTATTGTGGGGTTTAATTAAAGCCCGTGAAGGGTACTAAGATCCTCAGATAAGACTGTGTAAACACTAAGTAATGCATGTCTGCATACATACAGATATAAGCTAGGCCCACAAAACTGAATTTATCTGACAATTTTTCTTTTTCATCCCATCAACATGCCTCGGGCTAGTTTTGTTGCCCCAGACTTAGAACAAAAATTCCTTCAGGCCAGTATTCTCTAAGAATTGCCAAATGCTTAGGTAAGGTGCCTTGGTAAAGCTTTAAGTGTCCCAGCCAACTTTAGGTCACCTACCTTCTTAGAATGTTTACCCAAAGCTCAGGCATTTGTTTCACAACTTCATAGATTTTACTATTTCTACTTACCCCTGTACCCTTGTTTACTTAATATTTTCTAAATGGGATACTTATTTGCTTCAAAAGTTTATTTAGGGCAAAAAAAATTTATGACTATTGTTCATAGAAAACAAGTGTTTTCCAATAGCAAAGACATTGAATCACCCTCAGTGTTAGACTGTGAGACTGAATAAAGAATATGTGGTACATATACACCATGGAATACTAGGCAACCATAGAAAAAGAACTGTTAGGCGTGTTCTGAATGAAGACACCACCTAAACAGACTTTGTGTGAGCAACAAGGCTGTTTATTCAACCAGGTGTGGGCAGGCTGAGTCCGAAAAGAGAGTCAGCAGACGATGGTAGGAGTTGGTTTTATATGTTTGGGGCAGGCAGTGGAAAGTTACAATTCAGGGCAGTTTTTTGCAAGCTGGGGGGTGTCTCCAGTGTCACAAGGTTGGCTCATCCATTGAGGCAGGAAAAGTTGAGGCAGGAGCAATGGTGGGATGTCGCAGGGTCAGTTAATGAGTCACTGCAGGAACTAGCTGTTCTTCTCCTTTTGCAGTCTGGCTCTAGGAGGCCATCTGGAGGTGTATGTATGGGTCACAGGGGTCACCATGGTGTAGTCCATGGTGTATCAGTTCAAAGAACCTGCATTCCTGCCTTCTTATATTAATAATATAAAGGAAAAAGTAAAAAGTAGAGAAAGTTGCGGGGCAGTGAAATTTGGGGGTCAGTACAGAGGGGTGATGGGTGACATTTCTTAGGGCTTCTTTGAGCAGGATTTGGGGTGGTGTGGAAACCAAACATGGGAAATAATTTAGACTTCCAAGAGATCTGGGGGCAAGGGGTGATATTGTGGGGTTGTTAGAAGGAGCATTTGCTGTATTAGGTGAGTAACTGATTGGTTATGGCTTGGATACGATTTTGTAGGAATTGAGAAATTATTCAGAAAACGCAAGGTCCAAGTAAAAGAAGGAGAAAAATTGGTATAAGAGGGCCTGCTAATGGAAGGAGCCACGATACCCAGTTAGTGAGTGGCCAGCTAGGTCCAGAATAATTATTTGCCTGATGAGCGAGGTTTTGGGCCCCATCTTTAAGTTTTTCGATGGTGTCATATACAAGGCCAGATTGGTTTAGATAAAAGCAACATTCTCTATTTAGGAATAGGCAGAGTCCCTCTTTTTCAGTAGTTAGTAGATCGAGGCCTTGGGAATTTTGGAGGACAACTGCCACCAAGGAATTAACCTGGGCTTGAAGCACAGATAGTGTTTGAGTTATGTCTGTAATGCTGGCGGAGAAATCGTTAGAGAGACTGTGGAATGTGGTGATGGAAGTAGTAAGGCCTGCTATGCCTGTCCTAATTGCAGCAGTGGAGACTCCTAATCTTACAAGCAAGGGGATTAATGGAATGACTCTTTTTTATTGGGTAGGGGTTACAAGAGGGACAGGGAGGGGTTCATTTCTGTCGGCAAACTGGATTTTGGGGTAAGGAAAATTAAGGTACAGGTGCCTGTCCAGTTGGTAGGAAGGCAGAGGTGGGTGGAAGAGGCACAGAAGAAAAATGTCCTTGGTTGAGGCAGAACTGGAAGTGTAGACTGAAGAGATGAGAAAGTGTTCTGTGGGGGCTGGGGTCTTGTACCCAGATGCCAAGGGAACCAGCAAGGGCCATGGCTGTTAAAGTTGTCGTGGGGTTTGATAGGGTAATTGTGTGGAAGGAGAGGTCTTGTTTTCAGGGTGTATGAGAAAGCATTTGGTATCTATGGGT
This sequence comes from Plecturocebus donacophilus, assembly GCA_004027715.1. NCBI lineage: Eukaryota > Metazoa > Chordata > Mammalia > Primates > Pitheciidae > Plecturocebus > Plecturocebus donacophilus. The sequence goes on from PVKP010000738.1 coordinate 77,546, forward strand.
AACCATTCACTTTCATTAACAAGGTCAGGTATGAGCAGGCAGGAAGAGGGGCCTGGGGGAGAGTCTGATGAACAAGGGAGGGCAGCCAAGGATGGAGTGAGAGACAGGGGAAATGCCTACTTACGCAAAACTTGCTCCTGACATTCTTAAGAGAGCTAGTAATGAGGGAGGGCCTTTGCATAATGCTAAGCTGGTATGTTTCTATTTCTTGGTTAACGCGGGTGACAAGGCTTTGGAGGTGGCGTGTAAAGGAACACAACGAGGGTGGGAGGTCTCCTAGGGGAATTCCATTAGGTGATTGCCTGGAAGTGCATAAGGGAGTGGCAATAGGGATAGTTGTTTGTGTGATTAGTGGTCCAAAAACGGGCTGTGGAGTTGACCTAAGGGGAAAGATTACGTAGGTCGGTGGGAAGAAGAGCAGCAGCCTGTTGGTGTGAGATATCTAGGATGTTTTGTTGAATCTTTCTAGGAAGTAGAGGAGTTCTTCCAGGGGGGTACAGGTGGGGGTTGTTGAAGGAAGTCTGGAGGCGTAAAAGACGGGAGAGCTTGTCCATTCTGCTGGTAGCGCAGGGACAGCTGTGTAGGAGGAAGAGGAGAGGGTTATGCATAGCCAACAATCGCTGCCTAAGGAAGGGTTTGAAATGGTTAGGAGAGAAGGGGTTAGGTTGATGGTATGTTGGATGTAGTTAGTTGGGGGTAGAGGGTAGCAGGAGAACGGGAGCAAGGTTGAGTGAGTATAAAAGAAAAGAAGAGGATTTCATCGGGGTGGAAGAATTGCAGAGTTCCCTGCCACAGAAGGTCATCTGCCCACTCTAAGAGAGAGTTAAGGGTGGCAACTTGAGGGTAAAACCGTGAAATGTCAGCTGTAATTGCTTGGAGGAAAAGTGAATACTAGCAATGTAAACAAGAGCAGGGCATGCAAAATAATAGAGACAGAGACTTTCTGAGGTGTGGTTTAAGTAGTAGGGGCAACTATGTTAAATAGTGGTGTTAGGAAAAAGATGCCTAAGTGAAAGATATTTTAGTATTATACAGGGTTATTCTTCCACTTCGGGGATACGGGTGAGTTTAAGAGAAGTGGGGGAGAGTACTTGCGACTCCCAGGAGGAGGCAGAGGACTTAGGCCAATTGTCTGATGGACACACCTTTATCCTGGAATGATGGACTCACTGGGGAGGGTCTTGTAGATGGACAGTGGTCGGGGTGCTATAGACGACCAAGAGGGGTCCTATCCACTGAGGTTGCAGAGACCGAGGGGTTAGGCTTTTAACTAGGATTGACTTTCCAGCTAAGGTGCCTTCATATGGTCAGGTATCTGGAGTGGGTAAGAGGAAATTAGCAGCCTGGCGGATCTCATGTCTGGCCTCTTGGAGGACTGGAAGATAGCCATCAAGAGGACTGGTGTCTGCAGTAAGGTTAGGCACAAGCAGAAAGGTGTGGCCATCTAGGAGCTCAAAGGGCTATTCCCTGTGGGTTCTTTAGGAGTGGCTTGAATCCCGAGAAGAGCAAGGGGTAGAAGAACTGTCCAGTCTTTTTTTAGTTGGAGGCTGAGTCTAGTGAGATGTGTTTTTAAAAGGCCGTTGGCTCTTTCTACTTTTCCTGAGGACTGAGGGTGGTATGGGGTGTGGAGATTCCACTGGATGCCAAGGGCCTGGGAGACTGCTTGGATAATTTGGCTAATGAAAGCTGGTCCATTGTCAGATTGTATAGAAGTAGGAAGTCCAAATCAGGGGTTATATCAATTAGGAGAGAAGAGATAACTGCTGTAGCCGTTTCGGACCCAGTAGGAAAGGCTTCAACACATCCGGTAAAGGTGTCAATCCAGACTAGAAGGTATTTAAATTTATGGACATGGGACATATGAGTAAAATCTATCTGCCAGTCCTGTGTTGGGGTAAATCCCCTGGCTTGATGTGTAAGAAAAGGAGGGGGTTTAAGGAAGCCTTGGGGAGTAGTATAGTGGCAGATAGAACATTGAGATGTGATTGTTTTCAGGATGGATTTCCAAGATGGAAAAGAAGTGAGGAGTTCTAAAAGACAGGCTAGAGGCTTGTATCCTACGTGAAAATGATGACGAAAGGATGAGAGGATAGAGTGGGCTTGTGCGGCAGAGTGAAGGAATATTCAATGGTCTAAGAACCACTTGCCTTGAGTAGGAAATGATTGGTAGGTTAAGGATTTGGAGGGAGAGTAGGTAGGAGTAACAGATGAGAAGGAGAAATTCGGGCCATGAGGGGCAGGTACTGGAGGGTTAGCTGCTTCTTTAGTTGTTTGTCGGCATGGGCGTTTCCTTGGGTAATGGGGTCTGATGATTTTTGGTGTCCCTGCAGTGGATAACCCTGGCCTTGGCTGGGAGGAGAGTGGCCTTAAAGAAGGCCTTTATTAAGGGGGCATTGATAATAGAGGACCCTTGTGTAGTGAGAAGACCTCTTTCTGCCCATGGTGGTGAAGGATGTGGAAGGCACATTTAGAATCAGTGTGAATATTGACAGGTAATTCTTTTGCAAGTGTGAGAGCCCGGGTTAAGGCGGTAAGTTCAGCTTGCTGGGAAGTGGTGGTGGGGTAGTATAGCAGCCTCGATAATACATGAGTGGGATACAACAGCATAACCAGCTTTGGCCAGTGCCAACCGACTGGCCTTTGAAGAACTGCCATCAATAAACCATGTGTGGTCTGGATCTGGGACTGGGAAGAGGGAAATATGGGGAAAGGAGGAGGATGCTATATGGATTAGCGAGATGCAATTGTGTGGATCAGGGACTTGTGTTGGGTGTGAAGTGAGAAGCTGGATTGAAGTCACATCCAACAGCAATGGTTACTGTAGATGTTTCAATAAAGGGTGCCTAAAGCCGGAGGTGGCAAGGGGCTGAAAGTGTGTGAGGTGTGAAGAGGAAACTAAACATTGGAGGTTGTGAGAGCTCTAGAGAAGAAGTGGAGCGTAGCCTGTAATTTTAAGGGATTCTAGGAGTATTACAGCCGCAGTGGCCGTGGCGCGTGAACACGACGGCCAGCCTAGGACTGTGAGGTCAAGTTGTTTAGACCCGACGGACAGCCTTTTACTTCTGCCACGTGAAGGGAGAAGGGTTGGGAGGAGTTCGGGGGTGCTAGCATAGGGGCTGCTTCTAAGGCCTTCTTTAGCGAACGAAAGGAAGAATAGGGGAAGGATTTGGGGTCTATGGGGTCCGCTAAGTTTCCTTTTGTAAGTTTGTAAAGTAGTTTGGTTAGGAGGGCAAAACCTGGCATCCAGGGCGAAAATATCCTACCATGCCTAGGAAGGAGAGAAGCTGTTGTTTAGTGGATGGGGTCGGGGTTTGGGAAATTAACTGGATACAGTTGGCAGGTAGAGAGTGTGTATGCTGATGAAGGATTATATTGAGATAAGTAATGGATAGGGAAGAAATTTGGGCTTTAGAAGGTGATACAGGGTACCCCCTGGAGTATAGAAGTTGAAGAAGCAGGAGCGTGTCTTGCCAGGAGGATTCATAAGAGGGTCTGCAAAGAAGATCGTCCACATATTGAATGAGGTGGGAAGCAGATGGACCGAAGGAGAGTAGGTCACGAAAAGGGCTTGACTAGGGTAGTGTGGGCTATCTCTGAAACTTTGGGGCAGAACAGTCCAGGTGAGTTGTTGAGACTGGTGGGTGTCGGGATAAGTCTAAGTGAAGGCAAAAAGAGGCTGAGAGGAGGGGTATAAGGGGATGGTGAAAAAGACATCTTTCTGATCAAGAACGGAACAGTGAATTGTGGAAGTGGATATGGAAGATAGGAGGGTATAAGGGTTTGGTACAACAGGGTGGATGGGAAGTACAGTCTGATTAATGAGGCAGAGGTCTTGGACTAGCCTGTAGACTTGTCTGGTTTTTGGACAGATAGGATAGGAGAATTGTAAGGAGAGTTAGTGGGAACTAAAAGCTCATGTTGTAGTAAGCAAGTAGTAACAGGCTTTAGGCCTTTTAAGGCTTGTGCTGGGATGGGGTATTGGTGCTGCGCGGGATGGGGGTGGTTAGGTTTTAAGGGGATGATAAGAAGTGAATGACTTATCATCCCCTTAAGGGATGAGGAGGTGGTGTCCCACACCGTAGGGTAAAGGTAGTGGGACATAAGGGGAGCTACTGAAGGTACAAGTTTGGGGAGGAGGATGGCAATGAGGTATGGCTGTAGCCCAGGAATAGTTAAGGAGGCAGACAATTTTGCTAGGATATCTCAGCCTAACAGGGGAACTGGACAAGTGGGGATGATTAGGAAAGAATGTGGAAAGGAGTGCTGGCCTAATTGACACTAGACTTGGGGAGTTTTGAGAGGCCTGGAGGCCTTGCTGTCAATTCCCACAACAGTTATGGAGGCCCTTGAAAAGAAGGCAGCATGGAGTGGGTGGCCATCATGCTGATTAAGAAAGGGATGGACTCACCCTCCACCATAAGAGTTACCTGAAGCTCAGTGTCCATGGTGGTCCACGGGGCCTCCGAAAGGTTTGGGCAGCATCAGTCTTCAGCCGCCAAACCAAGGAGATCTGGGAAGGATTCATTCTGAGAGCTTTGGGTTAGAGCTCCAGGAGCTCTGGGAGTAGCGACGTGAGTCGGACAGTTCCACTTCCAGTGGGGTTCCTGTACAGATGGGCCAGGGCTTAGGAGGAATCCTGGGCTGCAGGCATTCCTTGGCCCAGTGGCCAGGTTTCTGACACTTGGAGCAAGGTGTGGGAGGGGCAGCTGGACACTGCAGTGTGGGCGCTTTGAAGTCTTTGTGAGCCAGTGGTGTGGCTGGGGCTTGTCTTATGGCACAGGCAGCATCTGTAGTTCTGAGATGCACTGCTGCTGGGCAGCTTCTTCCCTATCATTGAACACCCTGAAGATGAGGTTGATTAATTTCTGTGTGGGGTTTGAGGGCCAAATTCTAATTTATGTAGCTTTTTGTAATGTTAGGGTGGTGGGGGATAAAATCTGCATCTTAAGCATTTTTCAGGGGTGAGATTAGAAGTATGGATGACTTTTAAGTCACTCCAGATTAAGTTATAGGACTGAATTAGATATTGGAACTCTTGTATATATTTAATGGGATCTGATGAAAAGAAGTTTAATTGTTGGCTGATTTGGGAAAGATTGGATAAAGAGAAAGGAAAATGTTCTGTGACTATGCCTTCAGCTCCAGCCACCTCTTGAGGGAGATTGTTGGGGGAGTTAGCCATGAGACTAAACTGTAAGCCAGACCAGGTATGAGGTGGAGAGGTGATAGGAAGGTCATAGGAGGTGGGTTGCAGGCAGAGGAAGAAGAGGGGGGCTCTGGAGGGGTTAGGGCCTGGACTAGGGTCTGGTTCGGACAGGTGGGGAGGAAAAAGGTCAAACAGGTTGATGGACAGGGAGGATTCTGAGTCCATCAACCTCAGGTGGAGGCAGGAGGGGTGGACGGAAGGGAGAGAAGAAAAATTTGGGATGGGTTGTATTGAGAGCAGAGATTAGGGAGGGATCAGATGTATGACACTTCAGACCATTTGCCCATTTGTTGATAAAAATCGTCTAGGTCATGCAGAATAGAAAAATCGAAAGTGCTGTCTTCTGGCCACTGGGAACCATTGTCTAATTTGTATTGGGGCTAGGCCATATTGCAGAAAAAAATGACACGTTTGGGTTTCATATCGGGTGACAGTTGAAGAGGTTTTAGGTTTTTTAGGATGCAGGCTAGAGGCAAAGACAGAGGAATAGAGGGCTTGTCCATGGTGAAGAAGATAAGTTTTAAGGAAAGGAGTAGAGATGAGGAGAATGAGAAAAGAGCAGCTACCAGGGTTTTCAGTAGGCATCCCTGACTGAGTCCTGGGCTGTACTGTGGGTGAGTGGTCAAGGCAGGCAACCCCGCTATTGACCAGACACCAAGGGAAGACGGTCTTCCCAGTTCATGAGCAATGTTGGGGTTTTTGAGCACATGGATAGAGAGTGTCTCCTTTGTCTCTACTTAGAAGGAGAAGGGTTTAAAGGAAGAAAGAGAAAGACTTGTCTCCTTTTTCTCTACTTTAAAGGAGAAGGATTTAAAGGAAAAGCAAGAGACCGAGAGACTGCTTACCCGATCTGAAGGTGGCGAAAGGGTTGTTGGGCTGGTCTGATGCACTGAGGTCTCAGGTAGATTTCCTCACAGAGGAAAAGCAAGGACAGGGAGTCAGTCCCCCAAAGGAGTACCCCGAACTGGGTTTCAGCAACAAATGTAAAGTGCGCTCTGAATGAAGAGACCACCTAAATAGGCTTTGTGTGAGCAATAAGGCTGTTTATTCATCTGGGTGCAGGCAGGCTGAGTCCAAAAACAGAGTCAGCAGATGGTGGTGGGATAGGAGTTGGTTTTATAGGTTTGGGGTAGGCAGTGGAAAATTATAGTTCAGGGCAGTTTTTTGGAAGATGGGGAGTGTTGCTGGTAGGGGTGTGACAAGGTCCAAGGTCCAGTGTCAGAAGGTTGGCTTATCAGTTGAGGCAGGGACAGTTGAGACAGCACCAATGGTGGAATGTCACAGGGTCAGTTAATGAGACACTGCAGGAGCTAGCTATTCTTCTCCTTTTGCGGTCTGGCTCCAGGAGGCCATCTGGAGGTGTACGTGTGGGTCACAGTGGTCACCATGGTGTAGTCCATGGTGCAGTCAGTTCAGAGAACCTTGCAAGAACAAGATCATGTCCTTTGCAGGAACATAAATGGAGCTGGAGGCCATTATTATTAGCAAACTAATGCAGGAAGAGAAAACCAAACACCACATGTCTGACTTATATGTGGGAGCTAAATGATTAGACCACATGGACACAAAGAGAGGAACAACAGCATTGAGGCCAACTTGAGGGTAGAGGGTGGGAAGAAGGAGAGGATCAGAAAAAATAACTCTTAAATATTAGGCTTAGTACCTGGGTAACAAAATAATCTATACAACAAACCTCTGTGACAGAAGTTAACCTGTATGAGAAACCTATACCTGTATCCCTGAACCTAAAATAAAAGTTAACAAAAAGAAAAGAAAACAAGTGTTTTCTTATATACATTAGTTTAAATACATAGCTATTCAAATTTTAAAAAATTTATTTATGTTATTTTAAAATAATCTTGCATATCAATAATTTATGGATATCACATTTAGGTGAAGTAAAAAGTAAAAATTATTTAAAATTGCATATAATCTTCAGATTATTTGTATTTTATATATATAACACATTTTGATGCTATTCTTTTTGGCAGCTTTATCAATGAGCTATTGTAGTGTAACAAACTACAAAGGCTTAGAATAATAATCATTTTTTATTATCTAAGGGTTTGTGGGTTGGCTGGGCAGTTCTGCTGCTCTGAGCCAGGTTTGGCTGATCTTGGCTGGCCTTGGTCATGTGTCTGTGATCAGCTGGCAGACTGGCTGGGGCTGGCTGGTACAGGATGGCCTCAGTCACATACCTGGTGCTTCTCCAGCTCTTGCCTTAGGGCAATGTAGTGACTAGGTTGTATGTCATTCATCTTTTAATAGACTATGCTAGATCTTCCCAGATAAGGTATAAGATTCTAAGAGAAAGCAGAAGTTGCAAGGCCTTTGGAGGACTAGGCTTGGAAATAGAACATCTAGCTTCTCCCACATTTTACTGGCTAAACAAAATTACAGTGCCAACTCAGAGTGGTTATGGTGGAGTCCAAAACTCATTAGAGTTTTATATTCCTCCTAGTTTTCCACCAAGCCATCCCTAGGCTGTGGTCCCCATCCTTATGGTCCAACTAGCTGCTGGAGTTCCAACCATTACATTCTGAGTTTGACCAGCAGGAGGCTGTGAGAGGATGGATAATGGTCCTTCAAGACATCCATGTCTTAACCTTTTCAACCTGTGAATGTTACCTCATATGGCAAAAGGGACTTTGCAGATGTGATTAAATTAAGGATCTTCAAATTGAGAGATTATCCTCAATTACACAGGTAAGCATAATGCAGCTACAAGTGTCCTTGTAGGAGGGAGGCAGAGGGAGAATTGATTGTCGCAGAGACAGTAGGCAACATGATGACTGAAGTTAAGATATGACACTGTTGGCTTTGGTAATGGAGAAAGGAGACAAGTAATGCAGCTGTAGAAACTAGAAAATGCGAGGAAATGAATTTCTCTCTAGAGTCTCCAAGGCGGGCATGCCCTGCTGGTACTTTGATTTCAGCCCAGTGAAACTAATTTTGGACTTCTGAACTCTAGAACTGTAAAAGAATCTGTGTTGTTTTAAACCACCAAGTTTGTGGTGATTTGTTATAGCAGCCACAGGAAACTAAAGCAGAAGTTCACTAGATGTTCTCTATAATACTTACATCTTAACTCATTGGTCAGAATTTGGTCACAGGACTACACATAGCTGCAAGGGTGCCTGGGGAAGGCTTTTTTTTTTTTTTTTCCTGGATGTCATTAGGGCCTCCTAAAGAAGAAGTGAATGCTATTGGAAAACAATTCATCATGTGTGCCACAGGTGGAGAAATAGTAATCAAAGTACATTCTATGTATATTTACTGAACATTTAACAAATGTCAGGTATGTTCTGGGTTCTGGTTATACAATGGTGAACAATACAGGCAAAATTTCTGCTCTCATGTAGCTCACATTCTAGAGAGGAAAGACAGAAAATGAACAAAACTATAAATATATAATGTAAAATGGTGATGTATGCTATTAAAGAAATAAAGCAGGAGCTGAGTATAGACTTTGGAGGTGTGTGGCTATTTTGGAAAGGGTTTTACAAAAGAATATGAGAAGCATCCTGTCATAAGATAATAGGGTGTCATAAACCAAGTGGTCAACTGGATGGTACCCACTGTGCCTAAAGGTATTTGAAATCAGACTTAGAATCTGCTTCCAAAATGACAATGTGAGGAGCTCTGTGGCTCTCTGCCCAGTAGAACAACCTTAATTGATAAAAATTATTTTTCAAGAAGCTAAAGTCTGTGAAAATTGTTCTAATGGCATACAGCAAATGATGAAATAGCTATTTTTAAAATATCGACTAAATCTTGTTAAGAACAGTGAGCATCTGTAGCATTTGAGTCATGCCCCCCTCTCTCCCTATCCTCCCTCCCCTGCCCCACAGTTCAATGTGGCAGAAACTCCATTCCAAAACAGATGTGGCCAAGAAGATAGGTACCCTCCTCTCTAAGCTCCAAGTCAAGGGATATAGAATCTCCCCAGGAGGGGCAGGTTTTTAGCATTTCTAATTCTCCTATGCTCTGTGTTATAGAGGCTAAATTCCAGGCAAATGTGAATGAGAGGTTTAGCTCAGATGACAACCATGCTGGATCACTGATAGGTAGAGGTTTTATGCCATCTGCCAGCAGAGGCTAGTCAAGAAAACAAGAGGCTACTTCTCTCATCCAGTGTCCTGCTCATAAAGCAGGGTGTCTCTTCAAGAGAAGTGAGCCACTGTCCCCAATCCTAGCTCCATAGAAATAGGGGCAGGTGTTTTTCCAAGTGGGATAGGCCATAACAACAGAGTTCTGAAGTTTTCCTCGTAGGAACTGACTTTATGTGGAAGAGAGTATAAGAAAGAAAGTTTAAGCCTAAGGGTGGTCTCAAAAACATGGATATTTTTAGTGATAAGGAGGCTGTTTGCAACATGAGAGCAACAAACTAAACCACAGACCAACTAGTTTATTGGAGAGAGCCAGGGTAAAAGCTACAAAGACCCTTACTTGGGTCGAACAAACCTCAAAGACGGGATTTAAAGCCTACTCTTGCAAAGGGGCCTGAATTTATTTGCATCAGACTATGGGGCAATTTATACTTCAGGACATTGCCAAAAAATAATAGAGCAATAAATCAGCGATTAGTGGAGCCTAACATCTCAGTGTGATACCAACAGAAGCAGATAGCTTAACAGAAAGTACAGAAAAAGAGACAGTGAAAGAGAGACCTACTAAAAACACTATCATCCCAGTTTAACTGTGCACATGCCCAAGCCTCTTAGTAAAGGGCAACAAAGTTGACAAGCCTTTGGCAAGTCTGATCAAGAAAAAAAAAGAAAGAGCGAAGACACAGGTTGCTAAATTAAGGATTGGAAGAGGGGATATTACTATTACATAGAATAAAAATGATTACAAACATATATTATGAACAGTGGTATGTCAGCAACTTAGATAACTCAGATGAGATGGACAAATTCCTAGAAATATACAAACTACCAAAAATGACTCAAGAAGAAATAGGAGAGCTGATTAGATCAATAAAACACAAAGAGATTGAATTCAGGAGTAATAAAGTTCCTACAAAGAAGAGGCCAGAACCAGATGGATTCACTGGTGAATTTTACCAAAACTTAAAGAATTAATATCAATTATTCACCAAACTCTTCCAAAAAATAGAAGAGAAGGAAAAATTTCCCAGCTCAGTCTATGAGGAGAATATTACTCTGATACTAAAATCTTACAAAGACATCACAAGAAAACTACAGACCAATATTTCTTATAAATATGGACACAAAGTCTTCAATCAACTACTAACAAACTGAATTCAGTAAAATATAAAAAGGGTTATATTCCATAACAATGTGAAATTTATCCCAAGAATGCAAATTTGGATTGATATCTAAAAATTAATATAATATACTGTATCAGTAGAATCAAGAACAAAAAGATGTATAAGCATTTTGATAGATGTAGAAAAAGTATTTGACAAAATTCCAAATCCCTTCATGATAAAAGCGATAAGAATAGAAGGGAATTTCCTCAGCCTGACTAAGGGCATGTATAAAACCCCACAGCTAACAATATATTTATTTTATTTTATTTTATTTTATTTTTTTGAGAGTCTCACTCTGTCACGCAGGCTGGAGTGCAATGGTGCCATCTTGGCTCATTTTAATCTCCCCCAACCCCAGGTTCAAGTGATTCTCCTGCATTCAGCCACCCAAGTAGCTGTGATTACAGGCACATGCCACCATGCCTGGCTGTTTTTTCTATTTTTAGTAGAGATGGAGTTTTGCTGTGTTGGCCAGCCCGATCTGGAACTCCTGACCTCAAGTGATCCTCCCACCTTGGCCTCCCAAAGTGCTGGGATTATTGGCGTGAGCCACCACGCCCAGCTGCTAACAATATATTTAAAGGTAGAAGATGGAAAACTTTCCCCCTAAGATCAGAAAGAAGACAAGAATATCTACTTATGCTATTTTAACTCAGCATTATACTTGAGGTTCTAGTCAGGGAAATTAGGCAAGAAAAAGAAATAAAAGACATCCAAATTAAAAAGAAAAGTAAAACTACTTGTATTAGCAGATAACATGATTTGTATATAGAAAACTCTAAAAAAACTATTAAAACTAATAAATGAGTTGAGCAAGTTTGCAAGACACAGATAAATATACAGAAATCAACTGTATTTGCACACTTTAGCAGTGAACAAAATGAAAATGGCATTAACAGATTAAATCCATTTATACTAGCATCAAAAGAATAAAATATTAAGAAATAAATTTATGAAAGACAAAACTTATACTCTGAAAACTATGAAACACTGTTGAAAGAAATTACAGATAAGTCAAATGGAGAGTCATCTCATCTCACATTCATGGATTGAATTACTTAATATTGTTAAGATGTCATTATTCCCCAAAATGATCTGTAGATTCAATGCAATCCTTTTCAAGATCCAAAGTAGCTTTTTTTCTTGCAGACATTGACAAGTTGATCCTAATGATTATATAAAAATTCAAGGGACCCAGAATAGCTAAAACAATCTAGAAAAAAGGGAGAAAAATGTTGGTAGACTCACATCAATTTTAAAACTTACTACAAAGCCAGTAATCAAGGCAGTCTGGTATTGGCATAAGGATAAGCATATAGATGAGTGGAGTTGAAATGAGAGTCTGGCAATAACTGAAAAGCAGTTGACGTTTATAGTCAGCTGATTTTCTACAAGGCATCAGAAGAATTAAATGGTAGTAAGAACAGTCTTTTCCACAAATTATGCTGCGAAACGATGTCCGCATGCAAAAGAACTTAGTTGGCCCTTTCCCTCACATTTGACAGAAAAAAATAGGTCACAGATCTAAAGGTAAGAGTTAGATCTATAAAACTCTTAGAATAAAATAATTAATCTTTGTAACTTTGCTAGGCATGAATTCTTAGGTGTGACACCAAAAGCACAAATCACAACAACAAAAAACACATAACTTGGACTTAATCACGATTAAAAGCTGTTTCACTTAAAGGAAACCATTAAAAAAGTAAAAAGACAACCCACAAAATGGGAGAAAATATTTACAAATCATATGTCTGACAAGTGACTTGTACCTAGATCATACAGAGAGCTCTTACAACTCAACCATAAAATGACGACCCAATTAAACAATGGGTAAAAATGCAAATAGACATTTCTCCAAGAAAGATATACAAATTGTCAATAAGGACATGCAAGAATGCTCAACATGAGTAGTTATCAGGAAAATGCAAATGAAAATTATAATGAGCTATCACTTAACACCCATTAAGATGGGTGTAATAAAAATTACAAATAATAACATGTGTTGATGATGTGGAGGAATCAGGATTCTCATACACTACTAAAGGGACTTTAACATTTTGAAGCCACTTTGAAAAGTAGTCTGGCAGTTCCTCAAAAGTTTAAACTTAGAGTTACTATATGATCAAATAATTTCACTCTTGGATATACACCCAAGAGTAATGCAAACATATTCACACAAAAAGTTGTATACATATAAATGTTTATAGCAGCATTATTTATAATGGCCAAAAAGTTGGGGGGGGACCCCCAAATGTCCATTAATTGAAGAATGGCCAGATAAAATGCCATATATTTATATGATAAAATATTATTAGGCCATTAAAAATAACATGTTACAGCATAGTTAAACCTTGAAAACATGCTATTAAGTGAAAGAAACCAATAAAAAATGCCCACACATTGTAAGATTTTATTTATGTAAAATATCCAGAATAGGCAAATATGTGGAGACAGAAATCAGTCATTTCCTGGGCCTGTGGGATTTAGTTAAGGTAGATGGGGAGTAACTATTCATTGACATAGAGTTTCTTTTGAGGGTGATTAAAATGTTGTAAAATGGACTGTAGTGATGGTTACACAACTTTGTACATATACTAAAAACCATTGAATTTTACACTGTAAAAGGGTGAATTATATCATTTGTGAATTATATGTAAGATTATATATATAAAAGAATATGTTAGGTAAAAGAAAACTAAATGGACTGCAATAACAAAAAACACACCTGGGGTTATATTCAGCCCATGCACAACCAAATTATGTTGCCTAAGATAGCCTTTATAAGATCCCCTTCGACTTCGGGATGTTCATTTTACATCAGAAAATCCTGATCTAGGAAAAAAAGGAATTAATATTTGGTATCAAGACCAAGAAGAGATTATATGTATTCAACTGAGTAGCCTTACATTAAAAAAAAAAAAAAAAAAAAAAAAAAAAAAAAAAAAAAAAAAAAAAAAAAAAAAAAAAAAAAAAAAAAAAAAAAAAAAAAGGAATAAAAGCTATGCATAAATGACCAAGCAGAGGAAAAGAGAATTGGCTTCTAATCCCAAACTTAAAACAACATGGTCTGAAGACTAAAATTTCCTCCATGGTTGAGAATACCTGATCTTATGAACCAAGAGGCAAGAAGGGGTCTTGGGAAGAGCAAGCAGTTTAGCAATAGGAGTCCTTGGTTCAAATACAGGTACTGCCAGCCATTACTATAAACCTGGACTCACCGTTCCCAGGCTTCAGTTTCCTTATCTATAAATGAAGACAATCATTGCTATCCTGAAAACTTGTTGGTAGAATTAAACAAATATGATTACTAAGTGCCTGACATATTCATTTCCATCCATCCTTTTATGTGGTAGAAAACCAAGCCATAGAGTATAAGATGCTACAGAGAAAATATTCTTCCAATTCACTAGCATGGATCCAATTCTATCATACTCTTCCATATTGTCATTTCTTCCTTTTAAAAAATTCACTATATACTGTCTTTCTATATTCTAGGGGAGTCTATTACCAGTTTGAGAGTGTGTGACTTAGAAAATTGTGTTACTTCATTTAAGGGAGAAAGAAGAATGCTCTATCCCCACCACTGCTACTACAAAGTAGCACCAACCTGCTGCCTCTATATTTTTATTTTATTTATTTATTTATTTATTTTTTAAGATGGAATTTCACTCTGTCACCCAGGTTGGAGGGCAGTGGTGCAATCTCGGCTCTCACTGCAACCTCCGCCTCCTGGGTTCAAGCGATTCTCCTGTCTCAGCCTCCCGAGTAGCTGGGATTACCCTGCCATCACACCAGGCTAATTTTTGTAGTTTCAGTAGAGGCGGGATTTCAACTTGTTGGCAAGGGTGGTCTCAAACTCCTGACCTCAGGTGATTCACCTGCCTCTGCCTCCCAAAGTGCTGGGATTACAGGTGTGAGTCATCCCACCTGCCCTGGATTTCAAAATAAATTGGGATAAAGAACAGAAAATGATTTCCCCAGACAAAATAAAATTCAGCTTTGAACCTGTAAGATTCCTAAGGAATGATCTGGTATAAAATCCTGTGCATGCAGCCAAGTGCTGCAAAGAAGTACAAGGTATTGCTGGAAAATACAGAGCAGGAGGACCTAACTTTGCCCACCTGGGTCTTAAAGGAGCTGCATCATCATTTCTGCTTACCCACTGCTCCCTCACCAAACTGTTTGAAACTGGCCTTTTTGAAGTTGGTCTTTTAAACAATCATTTGCTGTCTTTAAAAAGTTTTAAATGGCTGTCTCAGTAAAAGTGAAATCAATATTCTTTCAGCCTGGGCTTTTAGTAGATAATGTCTCTCTATAAATCATAGGCATAATGACACTGGAATAATTCATCATCTCATTACATTTACAGATGATGCACCACATTGTTCTGAGGCGAAGGTTATCTTCCCTGCCTGGGACTCCATCCAGAAACAAATAAAAAACCAAGGAACCTGATTATTTAATGGTCCGTTTATAGAAACTGTTGTGGATCAGTTTTCCATCTGTCAGCTACTTTTTCTTTATAGTCCTTCTGTGAACACACTGCAGGAATATATCCTTCTAGCTCAAGAATTTCAGTAACTTTTAAAATTTTATTTGTTGAAGAGGCACCTGTCTGGGTTGAAGATCTTCTGTGGGCTTCTTTTTATATCAGTGCCAGATCTAAGGTCATTAGTAAAACAGTCAAGGATTTATTGAGCACCTACTATTTGTCTGGGTATGGCACTGGATGCTGACATGTTCTGTTCTTGCTGAGTGTACCATCACATGGGCGAAGATGATCAAGAACTCTTTACAAATAATCATACCATCACTATGAGTGGTAAGTACTGGGGAGGAGAGGCAAAGGGTGCTGTTAATAAGAGAACCTCCTACTTGATCTGGAGGGGCATGAATTATAGAAGGCAGCTCTCAAATGATACTTAAGGTAAGATCTAAATGTTAAGTATGTCATATCTGTTCACTCAATACTTGATGAAAGACTGGATGAACTAACAAAAACAACAACAAGGAACCAAGGGAATGGATAAATAGTTCAGATAACGGCTCTAAATGTCGAGGACTCATTCTTTACCCAGTCAAGAAGAGTTGAAATGGTAACTGTCCATGAAGACTTGTAAATAGACCTGTGGCATTATCCCTTAAGCACAAACCCTTACTATTTATACAGACTTCTGGAGGCCTGGTTTGAGTAAGTGCTTCAGAAGTAAACAGACTTGAGTGTAAATTTAAGTTACCATGTATGGTTAATTCCACTGAAGCTTTTAGTATTAATTTCTGAATCTCAATTTCTTCAACTGTATAATAGGAATATTAAGACCTAAGGCTGCTTTGAAGATTAAAGGAGAACATGTTTACCAATACAGGAAGATACAGGGATTAAGAAGCTAGGTTGGGTTCCCTAGCAAGTTTTGTTTGGATCCCTGCTGGGCCGCTACCTAGCTATGTAACCTTAGGAAATAGCTATTCTTTAATACAACATATATGTTCCATAAAATCACCGTGTTATGCTAAACTGGGAAATACAAACCACAGGGCTTATGAGGAAAATGGGGCACAGGGCACAACACAACTTTTTCAGTGACATGTTAAAAAAAAGATAGAAACCTAATGTCAAAAGAAAAACTTTAGACAAATTAAATTTAGTAGAGTCTATTTCAGACAAAAACAATTCATGAATTGGGCCACCCTCAAATTTGACTTAAAGAATTTTGCTAGAGGATGAGTGTTACCTTTTGGTGAGCAAGGGATTCGACTTGTTGCACAGGAGAGCTTGAGAGAGCCTCATGTAGCAATGTGGGCAGTCAGTATTTATAGAGAGAGTAAGGAAGGGAGGTATAATAATAGCCTGATAGGTTAGAGTTTGGTAGTTTGCCTTATTGGACATGGTCTAATCATTTGGCAGCCTGTGATTTACTGAAGCTCAGCTGCTATGATTGGCTGAGACTCAGCTATTTGTTACAAGAATATACTTGTAAGTTGGGTTGCATTTTGATACGTATGGACTCAAGATATGGAGACAGCTTTAGGCCAAATTTAAAACACACAAAAAAGTAGACATCTTTACACTTAATAGCTAAAAAAAAAAATACATAAAATACAAAAATAAATATGGCACTCTACCTTGAAAAAGACCTAGTGTTTGCCTATGGAAGTGGGGTGGAAAGGGTTGCAACTTGCGAACTGCTGTGAAGTGGCAGGAGCTGTTTATCTGGAATCCTAGGGAAAGTTGTAGCACCAGATGTGGAGGCTATGGCTCATATCACGCATCAACCATGTTGGAGCAAACATGCCTTGTAGCAGAACCAGATGTGCTTATCCTTGTTCTGCCTCAGTTATCTCATCTGTAAATAAAAATGATCATGGCACCTGCCTTGTAGAGTTGATATAATCATGATTAAACTGAATGGTTCCAGGTAAATTGTTTAGCACTGGGCCTGGCATATAGGTTTGGTGCCTTTCTCCTGGGCATTTATCATTCCATGTTATGTTAAATTTGACTTAAAGAATTCTACTAGAGGGCTGGGTGTGGTGGCTCACGCCTGTAATCCCAGCACTTTGGGAGGCCAAGGTGGGTGGATTACGTGATGTAAGGAGTTCAAGACCAGCCTGGCCAATATGGTGAAACCCTGCCTCTACTAAAAATATAAAAATTGACTGGGTATGGTGGTGGGTGCTTGTAATTGCAGCTACTCAGGAGGCTGAGGCAAGAGAATCACTGGAACACAGGAGGTGGAGGTTGCAGAGAGTTGAGATCACACCACTGAGTGACAGAGTGAGACTGTCTCTCAAAAAAAAAATTTCACTAGAGGATAAGTGTTACTTCTTGGTGAGCAAGGAATTCAACTTGTTGCTCAGAGCCTGACAAAGGCTCACAAACCTACACAATCATAATACCTATGCAGGATCTCCTGTCCTTGTTTCTCAAATAAGCCTGAGAGGGGAGGCTAAAGACCATTTCTTCCTGGGGAGGAGGTGGGGAGAAGAAATGGCAGCCATGGCTCCCTAGACTCAGGGAAGAGATGAGGACCACAGGTAAGTGTTCCCAGCCCACTAAGAGAGTAGTCCTGTATTAGCCATGGCCTCTGTTCCAGCTGTTCCTGCGCATGGTGCTGGAGTTCAGTCATATAACCTCTCATCAGCTGTAATCCACTTCTTGGTGACTCTGCAAACTGAACCTGAATTCCAGAGGCTTCCCTATCAGTTATTACAGTTGGCCCCACCTGCCCTGAAACCCAGATAGGTAATTTCATCTTTCATCTGTCCTCCTTCCTAGGTGTCTGCAGACAACTGGCTAAGAACAGATATGAGAGGGCCAGGGCATGACTCACAGGATTTGGTTGGCTGAGCTAGAGAACAAAGGAGACCGGCTTGTGTGAGGAACATGAGAGTTGTTTGCAGGACATTCCCGAGTTATCAATGCAGGTGGCTGTGTGGGCTTCTCTGGTGTGGTTTGCTTCCAGCTAAATCTCCTACAAGGAGTCATATACTCCTGAGTCTGTCTGTTTCTACTCCCACCTGGGTGCTTGGAGGATAGACTGCTGCCTCCTCCTTAGCTCCATCCCTGGAATGCCTCCTTTTTACAGGATGTACCCCACTCTTCTTCTAAGAGTGACCTCAACCCTCACACCTCCATTGCCGCCTTCTATCATCACTCCTGGTTCTGAATTCATCCCTTATACAGTTACCAATAGCTCCCTGACACTCATTCTGCATGTCTCTGGGACCCCCAGTTCTCTGATGATTGTATTTTATTGTACCTCCACCTCCTATCACCCAACTAAGAATAGAAGGGTGATGCAGTTAAGAGCATGGGCTCTGGAGACAGATCTAGGCTGGAATTCTGCCTTTTATGTGTATCAGGGGAAAGATACTTCATTTCTCTAAGAATTAGCTTTCTTATCTGCAAAATGGGACTAGTGGAGCCTGCCTCCTTAGGGTTTCTGAGGATTAAATGAATAATATCTGTGAAACACAGCATAGCATCTGACAGATTGAATACTCTGTTAATGTAGCTGTTGTTATTATTGAGATGCTTAACTTCTTATGAACAGTGGCAGTGGCTTTGCAGAGCCAAATCCACACAGTAGGAAATTTATAAATATTTATCCAATGAATGGATTATCACTCATTATTAATGTTGAGTGTTCAGCCCATATATTTTTATATGAATGATGCATTTATTCCATACATTTTTAGCAAACTATACTTATATTTGCCTTTTATTTTTTAATTTCAATAAATGTATGGAGTACAAGTACAATTTTGTTACTTGCATAGATCGCATATGGTGAAATCAACAATTTTATAAAGGATATCCATTACTCTAATAACTTACATTCTACTCATTAAATAATTTCTCATCATCCACTCCCTCACCCTTCTGAGTCTCCATTGCCTATCATTCCACATTCTACATCTATGTGTACACATTATTTAGCTCCCACTTATAAGTAAGAACAGGTGATATTTCTCTTTCTGTGTCTGACTTGCTTCACTTAGATAATGATCTCCAGTTCCATCCATGATTCTGCAAAGACATTATTTCATTCATTTTTATAGCTGAAAATGATTTAATACTGTGTGTATACACACACACACACACACACTCATCCCTGTATATATATGTGTGTGAGTATGTGTATGTGTATATATATATATACACACATATTTATGTATATATTTACGCACACCACATTTTCTTTATTCAGTTATCCATTGATTGACACTACATTGGTTCCATATTGCAGCACTTACTGCTATGATAAATATATATATATATATATATATATATATATATATATATATGTATCTTTTGAATACAATGATTTTTTTCCTTTGGGTAGATGCCCAGCAGTGGGATTGCTGGATCAAATAATAGTTCTACATTCTTAGAAGTCATTTAATATGTACCAGACTCGAGAAGGGAAAGAGGATATAAGAGTAAAGGGAATAGATAGTCATTGCCCCCTGGAGTTTCAAATCCAACAGAAGAAATATAATTCCGGGAATTTCACATTCTTGATGTTTTTCCCCTATGAAGTTGTCTCCTGATAGAATTTTGGCATAAATTTACTTAAAATATATATACATAAACACACAGTATTTGAGCATATCAGGGAATAAAATATAGAACTTGTCTAGCAAAATGATTAAAGACATAGTCGAAATATTGATGAACTAATGGGCAAATGCCAAATGCCAAAGTCCTGAAATCAATTAGGCAGCATCATTAAATGTCAGCTACCAGAATAATTCCACTCCTTGTGGCCTGGCTGGTTTTCATGAGATTTGTGGTCTGTAGGATTGTAAGGTTGGACTTAGAGGCTGCCTTATCATTTTGATTGGATTCCCCATTTAATGGAAAAGGTCTACTCACATTCAGTAAATATTAGTGAATGGTTTTAAGATGAAGGAATTAGCTTAATTGGTTTGATACACTTTAGACAGCAGTGTTTCTCCAAGTATGGATTTGGGAGGACAGTATCCAGTTTTGTTTTTATTTGTTTTATTTTTAACAGGTATCTCCAGTCGATTCTGCACAGGTAGAATACACAGAGTATAGTTTGAGAAATATTGCTTTAGGAAAGGTAGATGGATTTACTTCCGAGAGCCATGAAAATATGGTCAAAATTGATGTGAAGACACTAGGCACTTTGAATAAGTGTAAATTTGTACTGTGAGAATTACATCTAGGTGGAGAAATGACTTGGAAGCTTGAGTTGCAGTCTGGATTGCTCCACATTTACATTTTCGTATAACCCAGAAGGATGAAATTCCATTTCCTCAAACTTTAAGCTTGATTAACTCAACCTTTGTCCACAAGTTCCTCCATAGAACTGTGTGGGTAGAAAATACTAAAAAGAATGCTTTCAAGGGGTTTTCTGTTGATTTGGGAGAATAAGGTATGTTCATAAGGCTTTTAAATATCAGCATGGGTTAGCAGATAATTAGTTGTTGATGTGAACCCTAGAAATAATTAATGTAATGGGAATTCAGAAGTAGGAGAGTTCTGGTCCAACTAGCAGGCTAACGGGAGGCCATGTTGAAGATGAGGGAATGTATGAGCTCTGTAAGGGATGAAGGGTGTATCTGGGAAGAGTGAGACTAGGGCATCCCTTGTGGGGACCACAGCACAAATTCTGTGGGAAAGCATTGGAGAGTGTTGGCTTGATGTTTCCATTAGACATTGGTTTTCAAAGGGAACACGACCATCAGAAAGCTTTTCAGAAATCTTCAGGAATGATTTAGGTTGTCACAACTGGGGAAATACTACTGCCGTTTAATAGGTCAAGTCTGAAAGTTACAGGCATCCTACAAGGTATGAAGCAGACACACAAAATGGTTAAATTTCCTGAGTCCCGGATGACTTTCAGATGTCCTGCTGGACATTATGGGGTTGAAAACCTGCATATAGTTATTTTATGTATAAACTAGACTAGATTATAGATTGAGAGATGTAGATAGATAATGCTTTAGTATTATTATATTTTCCAAGACTGCAACTACAGAGGATAGGTTATAGTTGATTACCTTCAGAGTTATACCAAGCATTGTTCACCATTTCAGAATATAATATCACCAATCAACGAAGACAGTACCACTCTTGGAAATTTCACTTTGAGAATTGATTTAGGTTTGTAGCTGTCAGACTCATGGTAATCCTATGCATGTGTATATGATTGTCCTTAGTTCTTATTTCAAACTGTCAAATGGAAAGTGAAAGAATGAACAATATTATGTGAGTATTCTAACTTTTTAAAAATCCACAATGATTTTATCTAAATGGATACACAGATCAGTATGTCTTCTAGTGTGATCATGCTTGAGCACTTATATTTTAAAATGTTATTTCATTATAAGTTTATTTCTCCTCTATCTTGTAATGAAGTCATCATGTTAATATTTTTCAAACTGTTGGTTATGTTGTCAAATATTCATAATAGAAAGGAGATGTAGGGCTCAATAAGCATAAAAACTCCTGTATTAAGAAGTCAAATCTGAGAATTACGGGGACATATTTGCTTAAATTCACTGTAGTGGGAGCTGGGATGGACATGGAGTGGAGTGAACCTTTGTTCAGTTTTACATCTTTCTCCCTAGTGCCAAGATAACTGATTTACTCAAATACATCAATTTTTAGTAATTTATTTTAGCAAGATAAATAGGCTTTTATACGTTTTTTCAGTATTTAAATTATTTATATCTGATATGGATGTTTATGGAATAATGGATTTGGCCAGGGAAATGGCTGTCATATGGCTTCTTTATCAGCATCTTCGATGTATCAAAATGCCTTCCTTCTGTTTGAATACCATAGCTGCAGAGGGGTCTCTGCTGAGAAGGATTATCTGAATAAGCCATTTTTGTGATAAGAACACACCCCAACAGCATTTCCCCCACCTTCAGTTTATGTTCTTAAGCTCTGCAGAGAACCTTCTCTTTTTTCTTTTTACAAACTAAGCAATGCTTTTCCCCTGACAGATGGCTGAGGCTTGCCAGAACTCCATGCTTCTCCAGAAACTATCCCTCAGGCAACTCTGAGGTCCACTTAAACCAAACTCCAGCAAGAGGGAGAAATCTCGTGTTTCCTCAAAGGTATAATGAAATGGCAAGGTGTGGGGATAACATCTCCAATAGCTGAGACTAGAAATTGTTCATAATTATGGTGAGAGATGTGGTATCAGGATAAACCCTAAGCCTGGTTTCCCAATGTCCAAGTATGGCAGGATGTATCACAGGGTCTTGTAAGATTCTACCAGAAGAAAATAAATGTGTTGCTTTCACTTAGAAAACAAGTATATTTTATGTGTCACTTTAATAAACAAGAGAATGAAGTCATAAAATCAATAGTGATCGGTTACAGAAACGTGAGCTGCATATTTCTGGTTAGGTGTTTAATAAAAAGATCATGTAGACCCAGGCTCAAAGATCCCCAAGACATTGTTTGAGATGAGTTTCTATGTTGAGGGCTAAATAACCAGGAAACAGCAAATGTGGTGCTCATTTTGCACTGAGATTGCAGCCAGATGTCATCTTTGCTGTTCTTGGACCTGACATACCCATTAAGGAGAGGTTATTTAGACCACAAATAGTATGCTAGATAAATAAAGCTTATTGGTGATAAGGATACAGCTTCTATTGGTCTGAAAACAATAGCCATTTTCACCAAGAAAATGCTTTTTGCAATGGGATACACCCAAGAATTCTGATCCAAGAATCATTTCAGGATGGTTGCCTCCTGCTGAGTACATCAAATAGAATGACTTTGGTTTTCTAGGAAATTGTTTTGGCATCAGGTAGATGCTGGCTAAAACTGTCAACTGGGCAATATTCAATAGTATGGTCATGTTTAAGAGTTTGGGTTTTTCAGTCTAAGAGATTTGGGTTTAAAACCCCAGGCTCTACTCATGAGCTAGGGATCTTCTGGGAAGTTACTATAACTGCAACAATGACAACATTGTATTATGAACAATTTTAAACATAAATAAAATTAGGGAAAATAACTCAGTGGTCCCCTGTGTATCTATCACTAGCTTCAAAAGTTGTCAATATTTGGAGCAAGTTACCTAACCATGTTCTCATCAGTAAAATGGGATTCGTAATGATTGTCATATTCAAGAGTTTTTGCAGGGATTATAAAAGCAATAGTAAATATATGACCTTTTAGCACAGAGGCTAGTGTATAATAAATGCTCTCAAAAGTTTATTCCATTTTGAACTAGGAATACCTTAGCTTTAAAGACAGAAACCTATGCTGAATGAAAAGTACGATCTTTGTGCTTTTACTGGCCTTTGGAATTTCACAAAGAATGCAGGCCCTTAGCATAAAATGATTAGATCTTATATTTAAAAAATAACCCCCCAGATAGTACAGGGACCTGGTGCTGAGCTAGCTAAGGCTGCATCTAAGCAAAAATTCCAAATGACCCTTGAAAGGCAAAAACTTCCTTAAAGATGACACTGTCCTTGAAAAAAAAAATCATTACAATAAAACAAAAAGTTTGTGGCTAGAAAATCTTACCCCAAGGAAAGAATATCCTTTTTGCTCAGGTCTGCAGGCCAGCAGTGCTATAGATGACCTCAGGGTGACTAGCAGTCTTGTCATTTCCTTTTGGCTATTCTCAGAGGCCTTTATGGCAGCGAAGGAGAGCATTCTTTTGGTGCCAGAAATAGTTACTGCTCTTGGGTTAGACTGAGAAAGTTTTGCTGAGCTTCGAGATCCAGAGTGATTAATTTTCAGAAAACTCTCCAGGGCCTATTAGATGGGGTTCTCCTGCCAGGAGAGGTGTTGGGGAAGGCTAGTTTTCTAGGATGAAAACTGAGCTGCTTTGCCAAGCAGATCAACAAAGAGGGTGCTAGGGGGAGAAATGTAGTTTTATCCTTAATTTGTAGCGATTATTATGACCTTCAAAGAGTCCATTGGTAGGGCAAATAAGGATATAGAATTTAAAAAATCCACAACTTGGGTTATTTATTTTGGAGCCAAAGCAAGTCAATTTTAAAATGGGAGCAATACCATAGAAGAAATACTTTTAGGTCTTGATCCTGCTACTTATACTGGTGTGTACTGGTGTGAACTTGAACAAATTCCTTAGCCCATCCTAACTTTAGTTTCCTTGTCTACAAAATGGAGATTATAATAGTCTCCCTCCCCTGAGGTTTTTGCCAGGGAGAAAGGGAAAACACAGGTAAATACATGTACATTGCTTTTAAATACTAGATAAAGACTCATATCTTCATCATCATAGTCATCCTCATTGTTATCATTAGTGTTACTACTATTTTGGTGAGTTGATCAATGATGCTACTGGATGAAAACCTTTTCTGAATGACATTTCTCTTGCCATTGGCTTGGACATAGGCAGGTAAACCTAATGTGGAAATGTTGATGCAGTCATTATTTGTTTTTCTTGTATGAAATTGCAGAGAATCCATACATGTTAGTACTATGCAGTAACCGATTGCGCCACTGGAGCTCCATGGAATCCACACATAAAGCACACCTCTTTTCTTCTCCTTGGCGTCCAACCTGTTGGCTCTACGTCTACTTTCAGTGATGAGTCAAGACTGTACCTGGCAAGATGGGAGTTCAAAATCAACAACAAAAGCTATTTATTTTGGTTTTGATCTTAGCCCTGGGCATCTTACTAAGTATTCAGAACTGATTTGTTTAATGAATGAATAAATGAACAAATGGTATACATTTCCATTGTCTATTCTGCTTCTTTTCCCTAGGGAACTGCGTTAGGCTGTGATTTCCTTGTTTTTTTCTTATGTTTGTTTTAGCTGTACAATCCTAGATTAAACCACTAGTTCCATTTATGTATTTCTCTCTTGTTTTATAACCACCTAATTTATTATTTTTATTTAAACAGAAATTAAAGAGTAAAAACTTTGGAGTATTTAATTTTATTTGATTAAAAAATATTTAATAAACATTCATCTGAAAGGAGTACTGAATTTTAAAAAGCAACTTCAACAAGCCCTTTTTTAGAAGAGCACAATAATGGTTGAAGAGGGCACAATCTATAGTGAATGAATTTGAAAGTGTAATAGATTTAAAAGTGTTTTAAAGAGGCTAGTATAGAAAAGCCCAGACAAATATCTGGGATTTAAGGATGTTATTTAGAAAACATGCTTCCTTGTATGATCGTTTCTTGTATGATTGTTTCTTACATTTGTAGTTTGTGGTTGCTTGGGCACCACCATACTGGCTCTATTATAATGGGATTGCTTAACACAAAGTATACTGAACAGATAATTCTTTACAACTATATTTTAAGTTATGTATTGTTAGGTTTTTGAAATCATGAATTTAAAAATGAGGCTCAGAGAGGTTGAACATCCTGTCCAAGTTTGCAAGAGTGGAAAGTTACAAATCCAAGGTTTGTGTCCTGATTTAACAGGCTCTGAATTCCAGGCTCTGAATTTGCTGTGGAGCAGAGAGTGATTTGCACTAGAAAAGTAAATTGTTTTTCCACATAGGCAAACTTCTCACATAAGTAAAGAACTTGTGAGATCTTTAATTTTACATTGCCTTTACCTTACACTGGTCTAGTCGGTAAATAGTCCCATGATTGCCCATTCTCCAAAGTTAATTGGCCAATTAAAGAAATAAGATCAGGACCTCAGCCTCATATTCTTGAGATTTCCTTTAGTAACAAATCAGAGATGGTATCTGTCTTATTAAAAGGAGGTAAATTTTTGCAACTATTCTGTGTGTTGAAACAATAAAAAAGATAAATTGTAATATTTAGTAAAAATATTCTTAGGCCATAATTCAAATTAGAGTTTCAGAAAGAGTAAATGGGAGCTAAAGAAAGGACAGTGAACTCCTAATTCATTTGGCAGTGAATAGGGAGGGAAAATAACGTGTTTGGGCTATAACTGGGAGGGAAGGATATTGAAAATAATACTAAGTGAAGGTTGGAGATTAAACATTCTGTTCCCCCAATGTCAGTGTTAGCCTACTCCCAACTTCTCCTCTCCCTCTTCATCAAATTACCTCTCACCATGGTTACCTCCACATTCTGAAATCCAACAGACATTGATTAGACTTCATCTTAGTTGGCATCCAAGCATCACTGGTACTGTTGCCTACTGTTTCTTCCCTTCCTCCGACTTCTGGGAACAATTCTCTCTGGTTTTTATCCTAGTGTTTCTTGTCCTTTGTAGGTTCTTCTTCTTTTACCATCAGCTATTGGAGGTCCTAGACCCTCTCTTACTCTAATTTCTCTGCCTAGTGATCTCATCCACCCCCGTGGTTTCATGTTGCATGTATACTCAGATGACTCATGATTTTATCTCCAGTCTTGATCTTGCCCTTAACTCCAGACCCATATATCAACTGTCTACTTACCATCTTTTGAATGCCTTCAAGGTACCATGCACTCGGCATGTCCAAGACTGAGCTCATGATCTTCTCTCCAAGGCCTGGTCCTCTTCCAGGGTCTCTCTCACTGAACACCACCACTGTTTTGTCTACTTGCTCAAGCAGAAGCCAAACATCTAATCTCTCCCTTAACCCCCTTATTCATCACCAAGTTCTACTGATTTCACCCACTAAATCTCTCTTGAATCCATCTACCTTTGTTTACCTCTTTGGCATCACCTTAGGCCAAGCCACAGTGGTATCTTTTCTGAACACTGCAGCTTACCTTCTGACTGATCTACTTGCAGTCACCCTGGCCTCTCTACCATCTTGTCTCTACTCTGAATTTTTCAAAATGTCAACTGCATCATGTCACTCTCAAGCTTAAATTCTTTTCATTATTTTTCATTCTTCTTAGGACACAGTCAGAAATCTGTCCCATAGCTCACCAGGTGCTACATAGTCTAGGGTAGTGGTTTTCAAAGTGTAGTCTTGGAACATATTAGCATCACCCAGTAGCGTGTTTTGAAATTCAACATCTTACATCTCACTTTAGATCTGCTGAATCAGAAACTCTGGGGAAGGGGACCAACAGATGGTGTTTTCACAAGCCCTCCAAGTGATTCTGATGTATATACTCAAGTCTGAAAACCACTGCTCTGGCCCCACCTACCTTTTTGGCTATATACAGCCTCTTGCTCTCACCCTTCCAGCCTCTCAGAGCTTGTTTTCTTTCCCTCATCTAGCATACGTTTCCTCCTACCACAGGGCCTTTGCACAGCTCTTCCTTTTTCCTGGAACACTTCTCCCTCATCTCCTTCCCTGATTAATGTCTACTCCTCCCTCAGGTCTTAGCTCAATAAAGCTGCCTAGGACCAATTTCTCCTAATGCTATGTGTTGCTCCTTTATAACACTTAAAACAGCTGTATATTTGTCATTTTAGCATGGTTATTGATTAACAACTGTCTCCACTGCTATACTATAAACTTCAAAATAATTGAGATGGCATGTGTTTTTGTTTATTATTATCTGCACTATTTAGTTCTAAGATAGTAATAGTACATACTCAGATATTTGTTGAATGAATGAATGAACTTTCCTGTATAGTCTCTGCATACTGTTCGAGAATGCAGGCATTCAGGAATCCTCATGGGCAGCTCATGAGGGGTCCCACTCCCCTCATTTTATAAAATGGAGACACCTGCCTCATAGACTGGTTGAGGCAATTATATGAGGTAATAGATAAACAAAATCTAGCATAGGGCCAGGCACATAAGTCTTTCATAAATCTTAGCTCTGATCATTATTATTATTATATTCAATTATTATTATTTCAGTTTGCATACTCTCCCTTAATCATTATGGTTGAGTGTGGTTGAAACCAAACACTATAATTCTTGATAAGTATGGACATTTTAAAATTATAAGATGAAAATAAATGGTTGTGCATTTTTTTCCATTTTAAAAAAAAATATATGTATCGCTCAATGTATTTGTCCCAGAAAGTTATTGTTGGCCTTGTCATTGGTTTCTAATGCCATTCATTTATTAATTCAACAAATAATTAGGGTATACCTGGATGTATTGTGCTGGGTTCTAGGGATGCAGTTGTGACCAAGATGGGCATGAATCCACATGGAGTTCACAGTCAAGTACAGAAAAAGATATTAATAGTCCAGTGGGGAAATACTTCACCACAATGCCAGTGAAAATGATAGAGACAAGTACAAGGTCCTATGTGTCTGTGAAACTGGAAGACCAATAATGGGCAAAGAGGGGAGTTTCTACCTTGAAGCCACCTTTGGCTCTCAGATAGACGCCGCCTGGCATAAAACAAACCAACCAATTGGTGTTCATGGCGGCATGTGATGCAAACCAAATAGGTGAAGTCCATGCATTTCTCCCAATCTGAAACAAACTGGTCTCAGTATGTGTTGTTCCTATGAATGAGGTTTCCATGAAAACCAGCTAAAAGGGGAACACAGCTGGGAGCAGTGGCTCACACCTTTTATTAGTCCATCTTCATACTGCTGATAAAGACATATCTGAGACTGGGTAATTTATAAAGAAAAAGAAGTTTAATGGACTTCTAGTTCCACGTGGCTGGAGAGGCCTCACAATCATGGCAGTAGGTGAAAGGCATGTCTCACATGGTGACAGGGAAGAGAGAAGTGAGGGAATACGGGTTTCCCCTTATAAAACCATCAGATCACGTGAAACTTATTCACTACCATGAGAACATCATGGAATTATGGGAGCTACAATTCAAGATAAGATTTGGGTGGGGACACAACCAAACCATATCACACCTGTAATCCCAGCACTTTGAGAAGCCAAGGCAAGTGGATTGCTGGAGCTCAGGAGTTTGAGACCAGGCTGGGAAAAAAGAAACCCCTCTCTACAGAAAAAATTAACTGGGCGTGGTGGCATGCACCTGTAGTCCAGCTATTCGGGAGGCTGAGATGGGAGGATTGTTTCAACCCAAGAGGTTGAGGCAGCGGTGACTATGGTTGTGCCACTGCACTGCAGCCTAGGTGACAAACGAGACCCTGTCTCAAAAAAAGAAAAAAGAAAGACCAAGAAAGTGGGGAGGAATATAAGGGAAAAGCCAGGTGGGAAGCCTGCATTGTTAAGATGCCTCCCAGCTGCTTTCTATGCACACTTTCGAGTTTGAAAACAATTCCCTTCTAGGCCCTCTGCCTGATTTCTCTTTGGCTGGCTCTGATTTCTTTACCGTGCTGAACACCTGGGGCCAAGGCTCTTTTTCACAGCAGTTTGAAAGCAATCCTTTCTCTTTCTTTTTACTCAGTTTGATCCAGGCCTTAATCTTTGAACAGCATCAAATATTCTTTGCCATTTGATAAAGCTGGGGTTGGAGGAATCCAGAGTTTTTAAAAGCAGGTCTTGCTTTGCCATTGGTGATCCAGTGAGTCTTTCAGCAAGACTGACTCTAAATCATCCAGGTTCAATTAGTTTATGTCAAAGAAATACCCAGGTGTTGTTTGACCTTTAAACATATGGACTGCCGAAGTAAATGAAAGTTTTGCCTGTTCCCATAATGCTGAGGGAACTAGATGGGGCAATTCTTTTTCATATTCTCTGAGTTTTGAGGAGATTTTTAGGCTTAGGCTAAGTGAATTATTTGCTTTGGTAATGTGCTCAGCAGTGGGCTGCAGTTGCCTTTGCTGAGGGAACAACCAGATGTGAACTGTCACTAAGCACCACTAAAATGGTGAGAGGTATGTTGAAAAGCCGGGCCACTGAAGGCGGCGCTTGAGCGCTGAGATGGGAGGAAGAATAGCCCAGGCCACGGGGAGGATCGTTAAGGTAGGTGTGTGGTTGAGAGCTGTGTGAAGCGTTCAGTCGCTCAACGGCAAAAGAGCGTTGGTTTTTGTGGATCTGGAGTGGCTTTTTTTTCCGTGCTAGGAGTGGGTGGTGTCCTTTAAGACTAAGACTTCTGACTTAGTATGCAAAGGTGTTTTTTTTGGTTTTCGTTCAGACCGTTTTACCCATAATTGTTATGGTTTTAGTATAGTGGTCTGTGTTTTTGTACCCTACCTGTTTTCTAAGAGTTGGAGCTGTGTTAAGTGTGTTTTTGGAGCTTGAAAGACCTGGTTTCATGTTATGGTCCCTCGTGCTTATTAGCTGTTTGACAACAGGCAAGTTGATTAACTTCTCTGAGGCCTAGTTTTCTCAGGTATAAAATAGAGCTGATAATATTTTAGCATTTCACAAAGTACGTTTCAATGAAATTTTAATATGCATCCATTCAAAATGAGATTTATGGTCAAATATGGAAAACGCTTTAGACTGTTTTCCTCTATCTTTGATTTGATAATGCATATTTTCAGATTAAAGTCCCCGGGAACTTGTGCAGGTATTGAAGCTGTTGAACCCAAAATGTGAAAATGTAGTTAAGATCAGGAGGCCTTTTGTTTTGTAGAAATACAAATGATCCCATAGCATGGTTGTAAGGGTTAAATAAAAATTTAATATAAATGCTTTCCACAGCATCTGAGTTATAGCAGTCAATAGTAGTGAGAATTATCAGTGTATAATTATTATTAATGAAGATTTTTGTTTTCAAAAACAAAACTAAATTTGATACATCTGGGTTTTGACCACAGACATTAACCATATCAGTGTTTGCCAGTTGAAAGTTGATAGATTTCAGCTCTCACTGATGGAATCAGTTTATAGATTTCAGCTCTCACTGGTGGCTAATGGAATGGTTGTGATTTATTGAGTGCCTACTGTGTGTCAGGGAATCCATTAGGTTGCCAAGTAGAGAGTCATCAAATATTTAATGTTCCTGACTACTCGGCAAGCTAGATATTATTCTTTCATTCATAGATGTGGAAATCGAGGTTCAAAGAAAATAAGCGCACTGCCCAACGCAATGTAGACACTCAGCTGTGGAGCTGGGAATTGAGCTTGATTTGTTTGGACCAAAGCCCTTTACTATTCTCAGCTGGGATGCTACAAACCCTGGAAGATCTGTGACGGCAGCAGTGATCTGGAAGATATTTGCAATAAGCCTAACTGAAATCAACCCCTTGACCAACATGAGGCAGCACAGAACTAAATGTGTTGGGAAGATCACACTTCAGCCAGACCAAAAATGTTTCCTTTATGGAATTCACCTTGTTCACTCATCCCAAAGCCTTGCACACATCGTTCCCTTTGCCCAAATCATTCTCCCTGTGTTGTCTTTCTTGGCTGTCTCTCACTCATCCTTCAGGTCCTGGGACTGATCTGTTTCCTCCAGAAAGTCACTCCTAACTCTCCAAGCCACAGGCAATGCCTCTTCCATAGACTCCTTTAACACTTTGCACTTGCTTTGCCACTTCTCTTTCTCACTGTCATGTCTTTCACTTGTCCATCTTCCCAACAAACTGAGGAAGAACCAGGTCTCTGTCAGCATTGTGACCTTGGCACATCAGATGTAGTACTGCGTAGACATTTACTGATTAATGAATGGTATTCATTCAAAACCTTTATGGGAAAATTATTTATACCTTAGATTAATAAGAAATGGGCCAATAATTTGTTGAATAAGTATCACCTAGGTGGACTGCAAGAGATTAAAAAACATGGTTTAATGGAACTTTTGGCAATAGAGTGCTGAAAATCCCTGCATTAAACAATGCCTGCTACTAAACTATAAGGAAACCTTTGTACTACTGTGAAGATTAAGAGATGATGGCCTGTTTTTGGCTGAGTTTATAGAACAGTGCACAGCTTTGCAGGTTCAGAAACTCATTTTTTAACAGGCCTCTGAGTTGGACATGGTGAGGTGTGCAGTGGTGTGATCTCAGCTCACTGCAACCTCTACCTCCCAGGTTCAAGTGATTCTTGTGTCTCAACCTCCCGAGTAGCTGGGATTACAGGTGCATGCCACCATGCCTGGCTAATTTTTTGTATTTTTAATAGAGTCGGGGTTTCACCATGTTGGCCAGGCTGGTCTCAAACTCCTGGCCTCAAGTGATCCACCCACCTTCGCTCACCAAAGTGCTGGGATTACAGGCTTGAGCCACTGAGTCCAGCCTCTCTCTCATTCTTATAATACATCTTTAAAATCCTGGTTGTTATTCCCATTATAGCTGAGGAAGCACAGCCTTCGAGTTTTGCAACCTGACAAAAACACACAGCTAGGGAGCGGTGGAGCAAGCATTCAAATCCAGGTCTGTCTGCCTCCAAAGTCCATTTTGCCCCACTTACGCTGCCCTGTCCTCTAAGATATGAGCTTTGTTCTTCGTGGGAGTTACACTTACAAATAATTGGTACTGGATATTGGTGAATAAGTTCCCTCTGGAAATTAATCTTTGCAGCAGAAGGGTGAAGTGAACTTAAAGTAAAAATCAAGGCAAATGCTGCTTAAAAGCTCCATACTCTCATACTCTTTAGGGTATTGTGTCATCTTCCTCAATGCCAAAAACATTCTGACGGTGTCAAGAAATAGTTCTTAATGTCAGAACACCTATTTCCTTGGTTAATTCCGAATCTGCACTTAGCCTTTGAAATCTAATTCTCCTTAGGTTTCATTTTTTTTTTTTTTTTTTTTCATTGATTGAGAGTACCTGGTGTTTTCATTGATTGAGAGTACCTGGTGTTAGGCTTATCTAATTTAACTTTAGTTATGGTTTTGTATGCAGGGAGTCACCCTGTTTTTAAAGGCCTGCCTATCTCAAAGGCTGATAGATTATCTCCTGCAAAGATTTCCATAGATGAATTCTTAGAAGCATTTGATTTTGATCTTACCTAATTCATGGCATAGCTGGAAGACAAAGGGGATGTGGGAGATTGATTCCCTTGAGCACATTCTCAAAAAGTGTTATATTTTCAATCATATATTATGGCAGTATCTTGACATGTTAGTTGCTTCAGTTAAAATGGAAAGATGTTAGGGAAGCAACATGAAGGCAAAGGGCAAGCCTTTTGCAAGCCTACTTTGATACGTGGTGGAAACATCAATGACCAGATGATGGGAAGTTAGAAAAGATAGCCAAAGCCTGTCATCATCCGGGATGCATGCTTCTCACCACAAAAGCCAAAGCGTCCGTCCTTCCTGCTCGTGCCCCCTAGCTTCCGAACCTGATCATGCATCCCATCTGCCTGAGCAGCTGGCTCTGACTGACAGGCGCTAATGAGTATCAAGTGCTTAGCAGGGAGCAGGGCACAGCACTAAGGGGCGGGGGTGTCACTCTGTTCATTTCAATTCCTTGAAATGATCTATTCTTATTTGGCTTCTACATTCTAAAGGTTTAATTGGGGGTTTAAGTCTCCTTTTGATTATTCAAGCCAATGCCTGAAGGAGTGGGCTTCATTCCCATTTAAACGAAGAGACTCATTCTTTTCAGTCTCTCAAAGCTTTGAGGAGTCCCTGCCTGAGATTCACCTGGAGTACTTTATTTTTTTACTGTCCCCATTTACAATACCTGCATTTTGGAAAGTGAGTTTAGAACTTTAACAAGCTCCTCAAGCGTGACTCTTCTTAGCAAATCTTCAGCCTTATGACCACTGGCCAAGATTCAGAGAAGGGAGGAGTTGGACGAGGCCTGGGAGGTCATATAGTCAGTTAATCCCTGTTATTTGACAGTTAAGGAAGTCGAAGCACAGAGCAGATCCAGAGTTGTTGACAGAGCTCAGGCAAGACCTGAGTGTGGGCTCTTCCGATCTCTACCAGGCTCCAAGGCCAAAATCACCTTGCTACACTGTAGCTGACATTTCTGTTACAGCTCTGGAACCAGAGTATGAATTTGTTTTATAAGCCTGTATTTTATAAGGAAGAAATGATAACCTATTTAAGTGCCCATTGCAGTACCACCCCCCTTTAGTCTCAAGCAGTAACATCTCAATTAACCTATTTTAAATTGCTTTGTGATCTCTCATTGTTTTTAGAGTGGGGTTCAAGAGGGTAACACCCCCTCTCTGTGACTGGCACCCATGTCTCCAAAGCATCTGTCATTCTTCTCCTCTACCTACTTCGTAAGTTACTGTCTAGGTAATAACTTTTTCAGTTCAAGAGAGCCATATTTGTTCCTCTCAAGGGTTAACACGTGTATTCTCTCTGCACTGTTTTTCTAACAAAGCTCTTTTGGATGTCAGGTGATATCCTTTCTCCTCTGGGAAGCTTTCTCTGACCTCCCAAGTGCAGGTACAGACATTCCCAGGAACCTACCTTGCACCCTGTGCAACTCCTTTCAAATCGATTGATACCGTGTTGCAATTGTTTTTGTGCTTTTCTCCCCAAGTATATTTTATGCTCTTTAGGATAGGAAGCATGTCTGATTGAAGTGTACCTAGAGTACAGAACCTGGTACCTAGGCGGCACCTAATAAACTATTCCCCAATTAAATGGTGGAATGATCTTGAAGTTCACATGCCAAAATGTTCAAGCAGATAATGGTCTGCCTGAAATGGATGGTAACATTGGTAAATAGTAGAAGGTAAGGTGGGTTAGGGCAAGCTGGGGTCCATCATGAAAGGTTTTGGTTGTGAGTGGAAGATGCTGGCCTGGACCTAGTCCATGACAATGATCCATCTGAGGCGAATGGTCAGAGTGTGGGAGGAATGTTACCCTGGCAGCAGTGAGGAGCTTGGCTGGGAGTGAGAAGAAGCTAGAAACTATGTAAGAATTGTGGTGTGGCTACCACAGTCCAGACTCAAGGTCATGATGGTCAGGAACAGGCCTATGGCTGTAGATATTATAAAGAAAGGAATTCATCCCAGAAATGCTGCTTGTGAAAGAATCAAGAGCACTTGATAGAAGAGACTCAAAGATCATTCCTGGAGGGATCATCCTTTCTTTTACAGGTTCATTAATTTACTAATTCAACAAACATCGATTGAAGTATATGGTATTGGTGTATAGCAGAGAATAAAACAGACATGCTCCTTGCCCTCCTGTAAGTAAGGAAGATAGATAATAGATAAGTAAACCAAAAGAGTGCTTAATATAACCAGCAAGGAATCAACTTCATGAATGAAATTCAATAATTCATGTAAAGCACTTGGTACAGTGCTTGGCATGTACTGAAAGCTTAGTAAATACTATCAGGTCCTCTCCTCCACCAATGCTCTCATGAAAATAAAGGGATCTCCTGTTGTGTCTCGTATCCATTAAATGAATCACAATAACGGCTGCCATATGTCAAGTGCCTGTTACATACCGAGTTCTATATCATGAGCTTTCAATGTATTCTTACAACCACCTTGTAAAATAGTTACAATAATCCTTTTTCAGTTAAGGAATCAGAAGCTGAAGTTAATTTTCAAAAATTTCCAGCCCTAGTAAACAGAAATCCTTAGCTGTGCTTATCTCACAAATTCTCTTCCCTTTCCATTGTCACAATATGGTTGCTGTCAACCAGTGTTTTGACCATCTGCTTTATGGTGGATCTGATGGGCTCTTTAGACTTAGCTATCCATTCAGGTAACTGAAAGCATGTCCAAGTAATAAGGAGCAAATGGAAGCAATTACATATGGCTCAACTACCCACATCCAGGCATGGACAACTGTGTGGTCCTTCCTGATTTCCAATGTACATCTTTGAACTGAGATGACATTTAGTCATTTTGTGACTCTTTGAGCAAAGCGTTTATTTCTGTATTTTTGGAACTCTTATACCATAGAGCATCTATAGCATTGTTCAAGTCAAATTCTGAGTGCCTACAGTGTCAGGGCAAAGAGTATAGGCTCTGTTGAAGTCCTGTCTTCGAGACTGTGAAATTGAACAAGTCACTTAATGCATTCTAAACCACGTTTGGTTATTTATAAAGTTGGAACAAATAGAATCATAACAAACTGTCTCATAGAATGTATTTGGGATTTAATGAGTAAAAATCAAGTATATTCTTGTGGCAATTTTGCATTTAGCAATGTCTAGAGACATTTTTGGTTGTCACTACTTGGGGGATGCTTCTGGTGTCTAGTGAGCATAAACTGAACATGTTGCTAAATATACCGCATTGCAGAAGACAACCCCCTCAACAAAGAATTATCCAGTCCAAAGCATCACTAATGCCAGGTTGAGACACCCTGATGTATATCCCAGGAACACTTGGAAAATTCTCTTAGAAACACTGAGATTCATGATACCCAGATGAAAATACATCTAGGGTATTGACTAAATATTTCACTTTTCATCTAAATATTTTGAAGTCATGAAAAGAATATTTCCATTAGTCCATTTGGGATGTGGTGTGGGGTGGTAAAGTTCTTTGTCAGTTGTTTAAGGGTTTCACGAAGCTGAATTTGCATGACTCTAAGCTCTGTTTCTTTCATTTCAGGAGTGGATCACCATATAACATCACTTTGGGAATGGAGGTTTATTTATTTTTGTGTAACTTAAAAGCATCTTGAATTATTAAACCAGTTATTTTCCAGGCCTGCAAATGTTTTCAGCGCGTCGCCCTGTTTCCCTGAGTCAGCACATAGTATTGTGTCTTGGAAGATTTCTCTCAAAACCATTTCCTTAAGACGTTGGTATTTTTCTTCTGGATTGTTACATTTGGGGTGCTCATTCTGACCAAAGAGGGCATGTTTCTCCCAGATCTCCTCATTTAAGGCCCTGTTGGGAATTCTGCTCAGGGTGAAAAGGGTACACACCACAATTTCCAGGCTAAAGAGAATCTTAAGGGGTCATTTAATATTTTCCCCTGATGCACTGAACTCTTGCTTACTTCCAGCTAGCGGCCAAACCATAAGGTAAATCTTCCAACTCACATTTTATGAGACAATAAGAGTACTTTGAATTACAACTAAAAAATTCTTTTTCTGCTTCAGAGCCAAATGCTTTTACAAGAGGCAGAAAAAAAAGGAAAAAAAGAAAAAAAACCGCTCAAGTCAAACTGATGAAAGCCAGTCAAAATATGTCCTTGTTGTGGCTGATACAGCGCTCCTGGCTGGTTCCAAAACACAGAAGGCATCTTCAGGCACCACTCTCCACACTGACTGAATTAGATTTCTGTGTCAACTGCTTGAAAGCTGCAGTCCTGCACCACACATTTCCTGAGAATATTATTGAAAATTATTAGACCTGTTTTGTTCATTACCAGGAAGCTGAGAAATGACTTGCAAAAAGAGGCTGAAAGCTTTCTACAAGCCAGTACAGGCTGACTTTTAAATAAAGCTCTTGAATCCATCATGTAGGGGCTAAAGCCTCAGGGAAGTTATCCTTCATAATAACTCCGTGGAAATTTCTGTTGAAATCCATGGCCCCCTTAGGGATAGTTAGACCCCCCTCCCATCTAAGTTTGTTCACTTAATATGCACTCATCTCATATGATTTGCTTTTAAGGAGCAAATGTGTTCATTCTTAATTTTTATTTCAAACAATATTTACTCATGTAGAAGAAAACGATTTTCCCCTTCTAATTCTGCATAATGAAATCATGCAGTTACAACCTACGAGAACTGAAAAGGACCTAGCTCACCATCCAAGTAAGTTTCATAGAGGCAGAGAGGCTCCTAAGATACCCAGACTCATCATGCCTGAATGAGGAATAACGGAACCCAGCCAAAGATGTTTGTGCTGTAATGAACATGGCACCCAAGGTCTTACTGATGTTAACTGTTCTCTTTGTTGTTTTCATCTGAGACGAGACTGACCAGCTCTTATTTCTCCTGATATTCCTAACAGTTCATTAATAATCCCTGTCCCCTTCCCCCCCATCTGACTTTGAAGAACCTGAATTCATCTACGCTTTGATTAGCGGTAATTATTTACCTGTCAGACCCCAGCTGGAGTGCATCACCAAAGCTGAGTCACATAGCTTTGCTTCCTGTGACTGCTTTCAAACAATTAGAGAAGCACCTGTGTAAATATGTAATATTTGGCGATAAGAAACTGATTAGGCAATGAAGCCTGAGCTGAACTCGTGAAAAATACTGAATATTTCTCCCTCGGGCTTTTTACACATGCCTTTAAGCATTTCTGATCTCAAGAACAAGGTCAGGTTATTTTCCCACCCTTCCTACACCTTGTTTGTTTGGAAAATGTAGCTAATCGAATATCTCTAGATTTGGTTTCTTTGCAAGCATTAAAATTTTAAGGGAATCATCTCATGCGTAAGCTGAAAGAGGTTGAAATAGGGTGAAACACTAACCAGTAATTTTCTTTTTCAAAGCCAAAATGTGGAACTCAACAGATAAACTCACAATTGAAACTCATTTTAGACAATGATATCTGTCTTTAAATTGTATTTAGGACTTCTATGGTGGGATTCCAAGGGTAAGATCATGGAAAGAGCAAGAGCTTTGTAGTCAGATAAACCAGGGATTTGAATCATCCCTTTACCACCTAGTAGCTATGCGACCTTTAGCACATTTTGAGTCTAGATTCCAAATCTGGTAAAAAAAAAAAAAAAAAATATATATATATATATATATATATATATACACATATATAATTCCTAACCATATCTACCATGCCATGTCACAAGTAAAGTACTGAGCTCTTTGCCTGCTAAGCAAACATCCACTCTGCCACTCCTTCAGAACAATAGACCAGAAAATCTATCCTCTTAAGCGAGCCACAGTCTTAAATTATTGGTGATTTTTAAAAGTTGCTTTTTGGTGGAGAACAATAAGCAGTAAGATACTGCCAGAAAGCCATTCTAAAATGTCTGTCTTTTGTGTCAAACAGTACTCTGCTCTACTTTTGGCATTTGTTCCTTCTTTAATAGAAATTCATGTCAACTAAACATAGAAAAGGTCTTTTCAGTTCTACAGTTGGACATAGAAAAATACTAACCCTACCTATCAATTGCTTAGGTTTTTGTGGTTTCAATCTGAAATTTTTTGGCAGAAGAGTGTTCCTTGGGTGGAACTTTATGGACCCACTGCTGTTGTATTCTCTTTGCATTTATGGGGCATCACTTCGTGCAAAGCTCAAAGTCCTGCTTCTTTACTTCCTAAACTCTGTGATCTTGGACAAATTATTCTTTGTGCTTCGGTTTCTTCAGCGGCAAAATAGAAATGGAAATAACTAATGGGTAGGATTACTCAGAGAATTCAGTGGGTTATGTCTAAAGGACTTAGAATAGTAATTTGAACAGAGGCAATAGTCAATAATTTTGTTCATTTTTTTTTTTTTACATTTTGGATTCAGGGGTACATGTGTGCTTGTTTGTTATATGAGTATATTGCATATTGGTGGGGATTGGGCTTCTACTAGCACCATTACTTAAACAGTGAATATTGTATCCAGTAGGTAATTTATCAACCCTCACCCCTAACCCTCCTCACTTTTGGAGTCCCCAGTGTTTATTATTTCCATCTTTATGTCCATATATACCCATTGTTTAGCTCCCATTTATAAGTGAGAACATGTGGTATTTGGTTTTGTTTCTGAGTTAGTTGAGTTAGGATAATGGTCTCCAGTATCATCTATGTTGCTGCAAAGAGCATGATTTCATTCTTTTTTATTGTTGCATAGTATTCTATGTTGTGTGTGTGTGTGTACACACCATACAATACTATGCAACAATAAATTGCATAAATATATATATACCATATTTTCTTTAGTCAACCACTGATGAACACTTAGGTTGTTTGCTATTGTGAATAATGCTATGATGAATATACAAGTACAGGTGTCTTTTTGATAATGTCTTTATCTTTTAATAATTATCTTTGATAATTTCTTTATCTTTTTGATAATTTATTTACCTTTGGGTAGATACCCAGTAGTGGGATTGCTGCATCAAATGGTAGTTCTCTTTTTAGTTTTTTTGAGAAATCTCCAGACTGTTTTCCATAGAAGTTGAACTAATTTACATTCCCACCAGCAATGTATATGTGTGACCTTTTCTCCATATCCATGTCAATATTGACAGTAACAAATAAATGTTAGTTGTAGTTGTGGCTGCTATTATTATTGAGACAAATGTAGGCAGCTAATGAGTTGGTCTCATGGAAAGAGCTAGTGTGCACAGCACAGCATTCAGTCTCCCAGTCTTCCCAAGTCAAAAAAGCCACTGCTAAAAATGTTATCTTCTTTCATAAAAGTCATTTTTAGTTTCATTTACTTTTAATGCAATGTTCTATTTGTGGTTTCTGAATATGACAGTGAAAAGTGAGAAAGACTTCTATGAAATATTACTGTTATTTCTACAGGCAGGTCCAATTGTGTTTGGACCTTGACTCCAAAATTAATCACTGACTTCAAGTTGATACACTTGTGAGGGAATAAACAGTAAAAAGTTATAAAAAGTTGGATTTATTTACTATCACTTTTTAAATGAATATTTTGAACAGCAGTATGCAAGGTTAGAGGATATAAATCTGTCTCCTGCTGACTTGAACATCTAAGTTGCCCACAATTACCTGATTTTTTTGTCACTTTGATGGTATCTTCAGTTTTTGGTGAGCCCTTTGCTTGTTTTTAGATATGTTTTACTAGTGTAAAACATAAGCATCCTAAACACCCCGTAATTTCCTGAGGCTAAAAGATATATATTAACCTGTGACGGCAGTGCTAATACAGATTTGTAGGAGGCTGTGAAAAGAGTTTTAAATGCAGAATGTTAAGGATCACTATTCTGGGAGTGCATGCTTTCACCTTCTAATCTTTTAAGCAAACTGATCAGTACTAAATGAAAAGATGTGGTGGGATGAATTGCTTCAGAATAGAAAAAGCATTTTGAATGATTAAGCTTCCTACATGTCTTAAAATAAATTTACTCTGAAATTCCCATTAGATCCCATCGAATTCACAGGGCAATATGGTTTCCTTGTTTTGTTTAACAGCTATACATTTCCAAGGGTGTTAACGACTCATTGTGCTGGAGCTGAGCTCTAATATTCTCTTATCACTTATCTAGTCTGTTGATTAACTCTGTATATCAATATACCATTGTTCAATTGAGTAGTCTGTATTATAAGCATCTCAACACCACCGAAATCTAAGCAGAGAAAGAGATGGTGCACTGATAAATATAAGTGTATGCACTGAATTTCTAAAATATATCTTCTCATTCTGCACTTTCAATGCCACAGTTTAAATACCCAAATGTTCTTTCTGTGATTTCATCAACATATAATTCTTTACATTTGGGTTGCTTTTCATAAACATTTGATCCATTTCTTTGTAGGAAATTGAAGAAATCATTCTAATTCCACATTTTGGACACTTTATAATTAACCTGGAATATTTTCATCTGGTTTAAATATTCTGCGAACTCCTCTCTCACCTTACTTCCTGGTCAATTCCCACTTAAATTTCTGCAGCTGCAAACTGTCAGGCTGCTATTGATTCTGCATCTCCTTGCTAAAGGTTACTAACTTCATCAACAGTAATGCTATAAATTACATCTGTTAAGATTTTCTTATTGCTTGCTGCTAGCTCACAATGTACCTTTGGTTTCTGGCTGCTTAATGTTGTTGACATTCATTTTGCCCATCATTCTACAAAGACTGTACAACTGAATTATTACTGGATACTATC
Organism: Plecturocebus donacophilus; assembly: GCA_004027715.1. Classification (NCBI taxonomy): domain Eukaryota; kingdom Metazoa; phylum Chordata; class Mammalia; order Primates; family Pitheciidae; genus Plecturocebus; species Plecturocebus donacophilus. The sequence continues at coordinate 118,853 of PVKP010000738.1, forward strand.
ACCAACTTGACACACTTTCAGCTTCTGGATCATGAGCTGAAACCAAAAACCTGACGTTTTTGGCAACAAAATCTTCAGTGTATTATCTTTTGTCCAAAGAGGCTTTCAAATAATGAAAGCATGACTACAGCTGTTGAATCTTATTCCAAATTTCTTTCTGCTTTCCTTCACCCATGTACTCAAGACATTCAGATGCATAGACTTGGGATAACATTCTTAGTTTTTATTCAGAAATAAAAAGAAGAGTTGTTAAAGATCTGTATAAGGGGGCCAGGCGCAGTGGCTCACGCCTGTAATCCCAGCACTTTGGGAGGCCGAGGTGGGTGAATCATGAGGTCAGGAGTTCAAGATCAGCCTGGTTATCATAGTAAAACCCCACCTCTACTAAAAATACAAAAATTAGCTGGGTGTGGTGGCACGCACAGGTAATCCCAGCTACTCAGGAGGCTGAGGCAGGAGAATCACTTGAACCTGGGAGCCAGAGTTTGCAGTGAGCGGAGGCTGCCATTGCACTTTAGCCTGGGTGACAGAGTAAGACTCCATCTCAAAAAGAAAAAAAAAGTCCCTAAGGAAAAATTAAATGAAGCACCATGGCATTAATACGAGCTAGAAGATTATAGATTCATAGATCTCAGTTGATATGCTACAGACTTTTCACAGGTTTGGCACCTAATTGGGAACAGTCTGTGCAGTTTTCTTTTTGTACCACTGAGGTTATTTGCTGTCGTGACAACTGTCACTAATTATGTTTGAGCTGGTCATGCAGCATGATCACACAGCAGGGTGGTGGTGGTGGAGCTGAAACTGGGAGTAGGAAAGGAGAGACACAGAATAACTCAAATCTGAAACAAAAGAAAAATTGAAAAGATGTATGACATGAAAGATGTATGGGTAGAAATCTATAGTATCTTTTCCCTAGGAAGGTATAAATATGCATATGTTATTAATTTATTGAAGAATAATTTACGTTGGACAAAATCAATGTACCCATTTTAAGTGTCCAGTTTAAGTTTTGATATATGCATACATATGTGTAATGATCACTAAAATCAAGACACATAAAATTCCCAATTCACTAAACTATTATCTTTTGTTTCTGCCCAGGCAACCTTCCACTCCAACCCCAGCTGCCATTATATTTTCTATCAATAAAGACTAGAATTACCTCTTTTAGATCTTCAAACAAATTGAGTCATGTGATATGTACTTTTTTGGGATTGGCCATTTTTACTAAGCAAAATATTTTTGACATTCAATTATATTGTGTTCCACAAATGTTCATACATAAGTAGACAAGCAGTCTGTATAGTACACATATGTTTTTATTTTTCTTGGGCTCATACCTAGAAAAGGGGTTGATGGGTTATATGATAAGCATATCTTTATAAGGAACTATCAAATTGTATTCTTAAGATGTTTATACTGTTTTACCCTCTCACTACCCATGTATGACATTTCCAGTAGTCCTAAATCCTCTCCAAATCTTCATAATATCTTTTTTCATTTTAGCTATTTTAGTGCGTGTGTCATGGTATCTCATTGTGATTTAAAATGCATTTCTATGGTGACTATGATGTTGAGTATCTTTTAGTGGTTACTGACCCTTATATTCTTTTGTAGAGTATATGTTCAAATCTTTTGCTTATCTTAAAAATTTGGTTGTCTTTTTATTATTGAGTTATAAAAGTTCTTATAGTCCAGATACAACTCTATGATGTGCATTGTGAATATTTTCTTTCAGTCTTTGACTTGACGTCTTATTTTTTAATGGTGATTTGTCAGTAGCAAGAGGTTTTGCTTTTGAGGACGTTCAGTCCATCAATTTGGTCTTTTTTGATTAATACTTTTTATGTTCTAAGAAATACATTATGGTAAGTCATAAAGTTTTATAGGTTTAAGTTTTACATTTGGTTCCATGATATGTGTCTAGTTTACCTTTTGTGTGTGGTAAGAGGTAGGAACCAAAGTTAATATTTTTCAGTACAGTCTAATCATTCTAGCACTAATGGTTGAAAAGACTATACTTTCCTCTCTATTCAAGCTTACTGACCTTTTTCTTCTGCATTCTCAAACTGTTATTGCAATTATCTAGTGAATTTTTCACTTCAGATATTATATTTTTCTGGTTTAGAAGTTTCACTAGATTCTTTTTTTATAGTTCCCATTTCTCTCATTGCATTTATGTTTTTGTACACATACTTAAACTACTGAGAGCTGTTTTAAAGTCCTTGTCAACTAATTCCATCATCTCTGTCACTTCTGGGTCTCTTTCTCCTGGTTATGGAAAGGTGGTTTTTTCTTAATTCCTTATGTGTCTAGTAATTTTTTAATTGTATATTGCTGCAGATTGTGAGTGTTACAGTATTGGTTGTCTGGATTTAGTTGTGCTCCTTTAAAGAGCATCATGCTTTAAGCATGTAAATTTCGTGTGGATTAGCTTAATCATTTGATATTTCTAAAAAGTTTTATTAGAACAGGTACAGAGGGTGGTAGTCCCCCCTTATCTGTGGGGAGTCCTTTTCAAGACACCCTGTGGATGTCTGAAACTGAGGACAGTACTGAACCTGACTGCTATTGATTAGAATGCCTCTCTCATTACCCACAAAGGTAATGCCTTTTCTATCTTAACTAAGCGCTTTTCATGAACTGTGGTGGTAACTTTTGCAGTTTAAGGTGTGACAGCAAAACTAGCAAATATCTTTTTCCTTCTTCACATTCCATAAATAAAAGATGTGTTCTTACTGTAGATCTCAGCAGCCTCAACATATGACATTTTTTCCCTTATTAAGTCAAGAACTTTCACATTTTCACTTAAAGGAAGTACTTTGTGGCTTCTCTTTGGCATATCCAAATTGCCAGCATCACTATTCTTGCATGTGGGGGCTGTTATTAAACTAAACAAGGGTTACTTGTGCATAAGCACTGTGAAACTGCCAGTCATTCTGATAACCTAAGTGGCCAGTGGGAGGGAAGCATACACAGCATGGATATGCTGGACAACATAATGATTCATGTTCTGGGTGGGACAAAGTGGGATGGCTTCAAATTTGGTTATGCTACTCAGAACAGTGTACAATTTAAAATTTATGAATTATTTATTTCTGAGATTTTCCATGGAATATTTTTAGACTGAAGTTGACTGGATAACTGAAGTTACAGGAAGTAAGACTATGGATAAGGGGGAGCTACTGTAGTTTTCATTGTAGGGACAATTTTGCATTACTCCTGATGCATGGATATTTTGGAGTCTTTGCTAAATGATGCATGAATTCAATAGTGTGTCTCAACTTTGGCTGGAGCTTCAAAATATTTCAGTTCAGAAGGAGATCTGGTAGTTGTTCAGTTTATAGTTCTTTAGTAATTATCTTTCCAAGTAGCTGTTCTTTGGCTTGTGAAGTCTTACCCTGTATAGTTTCATAATGAGCCAAAAACTCAAGAACATCCTTGTGCATATTCTTTCATTTTTATTTTTGAGACAGAGTCTCACTTTATCACTCAGGCTAGAATGCTGTGGTGCAATCTTGGCTTGCTGTAACCTTTGCCCTCCCGGGTTCAAGCGATTTTTGTGCCTCAGCCTCCTGAGTAGCTAGGATTATAGGTATCTGCCACCCTGCCTGGCTAATTTTTGTATTTTTAGTAGAGACAGGGTTTCACCAGGTTGGCCAGGTTGGTCTTAAACTCCTGACCTCAAGTAATCCACCCACCTTGGCCTCTCAAAGTGCTGGGATTACAGGCGTGAGCCACGGCAACTGCCTCCCTTTTGTGTATTTCTTGAGCTCTTTTTTTACGTAGCTCCTTGCTTTCTTATATTCTGCCTACAAATTCCAGTCATTTCAGCTTTCCCAATATCAATCCCTATGCCCTCTACTTGGTGGAGCAACATGTTTCACCTGGGTTTTCCTTCCCAGAGTAGCAGTCCAGACAGCATCTCTAGACAAAAATCAGGCCAATTATAGGCATCACCTAATTTCCTTCCTTTTTCTCAGGGGTTATAGTTTTGTGCTGCCTGTTGTCCAAAAACAGTGGCTTTCATATATTCCATCCAGTTATCTAATTGTTTATGATGAGCTTTTTAATGCCAGTTAGCCCATTATGGCCAGAAGCAGAATAAGTGTGTGTATGTGTGTGTACATATGTGTGTGTGTGTGTGTGTGTATATATATATATATATATATATATATATATATATAATTTTTTTTTTTGAGATGGAGTCTCAGCTGCCTAGGCTGGAGTGCAGTGGTATCTTCTTGGCTTACTGCGACCTCCACCTCTCAGGTTCAAGAGATTCTCCAGCCTTAGCCTCTCAAGTAGCTGGGATTACAGGCAAGTGCTACCACGTCTGGCTAATTTTTTTGTATTTTTAGTAGAGACGGGGTTTTACCATGTTGGCCAGGCTGGTCTCAAACTCCTGACCTGAGGTGATCTGCCCATCTTGGCCTTCCAAAGTGTTGGGATTACAGATGTGAGCCACTGCGCCCAGCTGAAAAAGTCTATTGTTAAAAAGTACAAGCAAGGCAATTATTTTACCAAACAGGAATAAAGAGTCCTCAGCTAAATGGTATGGTCACTTGAATTGTGATTTAGTCCCTTTGAGAGTAGTAGTAAAAATCAGGTTTTAAGATATGTGCCGTAAGTACTGATGAAGAGGCCTATTTCTCAAGTAGTGATTGCTTGTGTCCTACCATTGTGGTTTTTGCTACATCTGTGTAGAACCTGTACTATAATTTACTTAAAGTATTTTTTAAGTTGACTTCCTTGTACCTTAAATTTATGTGAATAGTGAACTGTAGCATCACTATAAATGGAATTGGGAAACTAATTCTGTTTTTCTTTTATATATATATATATGTGTGTGTGTGTGTGTGTGTGTGTGTGTGTGTGTATTTTATTGCACTTTAGATTCTGGGGTACATGTGCAGATCATGTAGGATTGTTGCATAGGTACATACATGGCAATGTGGTTTGCTGCCTCCATCCCCCTGTCACCTATATCTGGCATTTCTCCCCATGTTATCCCTCCCCAACCTCCCTACCCCCCGCTGCCCCTCCCCTGTTCCCCTCCCAACAGACCCCAGTGTGTGATGCTCCCCTCCCTGTGCCCATGTGTTCTCATTGTTCAACATCCGCCTATGAGTGAGAACATGCAGTGTTTGATTTTCCGTTCTTGTGTCAGTTTGCTGAGAATGCTGGTTTCCAGATCCATCCATGTCCCTACAAAGGACATGAACTCATCGTTTTATATGGCTGCATAGTATTCCATGGTGTATATGTGCCACATTGTCCTTGTCCAGCCTATCATCGATGGGCATTTGGGTTGGTTCCAGGTCTTTGCTATTGTAAACAGTGCCACAATGAACATATGTGTGCATATTTCTTTATAATAGAATGATTTATAATCCTTTGGGTATATACCCAGTAATGGGATTGCTGGGTCAAATGGACATTAAACAAAGCAAATGATTCTTTACAGAGGGGGAAATAAGATTCCCTGAACTACTGAAGTCATCTTGTATCACTTAGTACTTTTCTACATGTGATTATACTCAAACAGATCACACAGGCACTGAAGGAAGATGTGAGATGGGTGATGGAGATGAAAAAGGAATGGACATTTTTCATTTATAGTTTCTGATAGAAACACACAATTTTAAAACTAGAATAAGCTTAGAAAACATCTAATCTAACTGACTTATCTCACAGATGAGAAAACAATCTTACAGATGAACTAGCTGCTTTCCAAAATCTCACCACTGGTCAGTTAATTCAACAGGCACTTACCAACAGGTACTAAGTGCTGGACACTCTTCTAGGAGCTGGGAATACAGCAGTAAATAAAGCAGACAAAAATCCTTATCTTCTTAGAGTTTACATTCCGGCAATGAATAGAACCCCTTTCCTTGGGTCTGTGTTGAGTCATGTATTATTTTAATGAGCTACAGACTGCAAAGGACAGCACCTGAGCACTTTAGTAACTATCCCCATCTTGTCCTTCAACACTTAGGAATCAAGTTCTTCTCTATGTAAAATCAGTCCAGTGTTGTAATCTCAGTCTAACCTACCTGAAATATGCCAGCTCACTTCATATTTCCTAATGGGGCTACTTTCCATGCTTGTAAGCTTTATCCCTATGAAGGAAAATATCTCTCATTTTTACATCAAAGTGCCAATGACCAATTACATCACTTAGAATTTTCTTGAGTGTAGGTGGCCTCTGGTTCCTACACACATCAGTGCCTGTAGACAGGGTCTCTTGCTCCTTATCTCATTTAGCTTTAGGATTGAGTTCCTACCCTATTTTGGTCTTTCTTGGTGTATCACTTACCCAAGGTGTTTGTGCTATTTATCTGTACAAGCTGCTATATCCCAGCCCCATCTCTGTTTAGATCTGAAAACCCTTACCCAACCAAGCTCCCTCTAGTCTGAGGAAAAGAAGACTCGACTCTGACTTTCCAATCTTGAAAGCCGACTCTGTTCCTGACAGCTTCGATGTTTTTCACAGGCATAACCACCCCCAGAGAGGCAGAAAAGGTAGGATGGAAGAAATCAGAATGAGTTTGGGCACGCAGTTGACTCTCCTTTTTGTCTTTAGATCAGTGGAATTAGTGAACACTGCTATGAACTCATGGAATTTTCAGACTTCGGAATTCCCAGACGTCTTCAAGTTGTCTTTGAAGAATTCTTATTTTACAGTGTGTGTTTTTCCTTAGAAAAGGAGAAAAACAGAGTGCATCTTGTTAGTGGGATAGCTAAGATTTATGGATAACTCCCTTTTATTATGGGATTGCAGGCATAATGTTATATACTTTATCATTTTCACCTTCACAACAATCCAGTGATAAATGAATTATATGCAACCTTATGCTACAAATAAGGAAGTAGAATCTTGGAGAGGCCATGTAGTTTCACTAACATCAAATAACAAGTATGTGATTGGGTCAAGATCCATTTCCATTTGCTATCAGTGAAACTCTTCTACAATATAGCTCATTAATATCAGTGTTGGGGTAAAAATTATAAATATAAAAATATGTGTAAAACATTAAGTGTAGGGTTTTTCCTCATACAATCATCTTGTAGCTGAACAAACTGAGTCAGAAAATGAAATTTGTCCCAAAATCACTAAGTAAAGTGGCGGTCTGAATTAGAATCCGAGTCTTTTGAATTTTATTCCGAGCTTCTTTTCAACACAGCATTTTAATTCCAAGAAAAAATGATTCAAATTGGCTAGAATTGTTTGGTTTAAACTCAGTGTTTTTACAGTTATAACATAGAAGATTTTTTTTTATGATCAGTATTAAAATTCTGCTCTTAAAATCCTCTAAATTAAACAAATATTTACTCAAATATTTGAATGTCTTTTATTGATTATATTATGCTTTTTTATTGCTACCTGGATGTTCCAAATAAACTATTCTATTGCCAGACCAAAATAAAAGATAAACTATCTTTTTTTTTTCAGATTCAAAGAAGCTTCTTTGGTCTATCTAGACTATTATCCTGAAAGATCTATAGATGTTTAGTAGGTGAATATAAAATAGAAAATGCCATTTTCCTCATAGTATTCTGTTAGGATGTTCCATTTGAAAGAAAAAAAAATCAGTTTAAGGAGCTGCATAATCATTAAACAATCTTGTTTCAGTCACTATCACTGCAAATGCAATTAGGGCCAATTCTCCTGAGTCTATGCTAATGGGAGGAGGGTGTAACATGCATGGTTGACAGGCTCAGATAATCTGAATAACTGATTTTCAACATTTCCCCCTACTAAACCTATTTACCAGAGTTGCTAGCAAGTAATGGAAACTGTCCTTTCTCGGTTCCTTCCTCTCCTCCCCACACCCGGTGCCCCAACCCAGTCAACCTTTGATGGAGATGTTAGCAAGCAGTGAATTGGCCAAAAAAGCTGTGGGAGGAAGAATAAAGAAGGAAAGTCAATCAATCTTTGAGTAAATAAAAGCTATTTTTATATGACGCTTCTGCAATGGAAGGTCCTGACACATGTAGAATATTGTCTGTGATAATATTCTTATACATACTTGTATGATAAACCCACCTCAAATAATAGTTTTGTTAAATTACTATAGGTAGGCAAAATAGCAATTCATTTTCTTTGTTCAAAAATATTAAAAGTTACAGACCTGGTTGAAGTTTCTTTTGACATTTACTTTCAATCTCAGACCTGCCTCCTTACTCTAAACGAGCCTTATCACTCTGATATCTATTTATTATTATACAAAATGTCCAGATTTTTGTCCAGGTTTTTTCTATGAATTTACATCGAAATTTAGTCTGAGAAAATAAGCATGTTCTTTTGCTTTTACAGTAATAATAGCCTATCTATATGGTTTATCTATGTGGGGTGACATTGTTATTCATTGCTCAAATCCTCCTTCAATGAAGGACTCATTGCCTCATCAGAGAGTACTTTCAGCAGACTGCATCTCTCAGCCCCTGCTGGGACCACCTGGGCTGCAATAGCCCCCTCACCCTCAGGCTTACCCCCAGGCTCACCCCTGCAGAGACAGGCAATGGTCAGTGACTGATCCAGTTCCATTTGGTACCAATGTATTAGTTACCATGCAAGTTCATTGTAAGACTATACATGTCATGTTGGCCCATACTGGGGCAACTCAGAAAGATCTCCCTAGCCTCAGAGCTGCCTGTGCAGTGGCTGAGGCTGCTGTGGAGCCCATGTCATAGTTCAACTTCTCCCTTTTCCCAATCCGGCTTCCTTAGATGCTGATGCCAAGAAGTTTCCTGACCAACTTCCAGAACAGTAACCTCCATCTCATAATCGCTTCCCAGGAAACCATGCTATGACATGTCACTTGCTTAATTTTTCACAGAATGATATGTCCTGGAAGGCCCATTTGCTAGTGAACATAGACCTACCTCATTATTTTATTACTGTATTTGTGTCAGAACTGGGATGTTGTTCATCAAAGCCCTGGTTTCCTGTCTTCCTGAACCTGCATCTAGACTACATAATGAATAACTATGACTAAACGAGTGTATTCTAACCAATGGACTGTGAAGAGAAGTGATACACGGTACTCCCAGGCCCAACCTGCTGAAACTTCATGACATTTTCCACATCCTTTCTCATCCTCCATGTGCTAACTAGATGCAAAGGGTCTGGCAGAAGTTTCCAAGGTCCTAAGGACAGCAGAGCCACAGAAGGCTCAGTCACTGAATCAGCACACTGGAGGCTAACCTTGAACCTTCACATCAATTTGTTAACCTGCTGAAATACGTAGGGGCATTTCTTACAGGCATTAACCTCTCCTACTTAAAAGTGAAAGAACTCTTTGTCTGTTTCCAGTTTCTCACGATTACCAAACACATTGTTCTGAATATTTTGTACATATCTTCTTGGGTGCAAGTGCTTCCCTGGTGTAAATCGTAAAAACAGAAGTGAACTTGCTAGGTCTTGAAATACACAAGCTTTAAAATTCAATCACTACTTTTGTACCATTGCCCAAAGTGGTTATACCAACTTGTATTCCTACTAAGAGTGCATGGAAATATCTCTTTCTCATAGCTTTCAAATGTGGGACTATGCCAGGCGCTCTCCTAAGTATTTTGCCTGCATTGAAGTACTTGAGCCTCAAAGTAACTCTCTGAAGTGTGAATTTACATTACTTAGCTCTGCTTTTCAGATGAGAAAACTGAAGTCAATAATTTACAGCTGAAAGACCTATGATATAAACCTAAGGTTGTCTGACTAAAGATTTAGGGCTGGATTTCTTTTCTCTTACATTATATTGCTTATATACAATTCTCATTCAAAGTCAGAAGCTGTCAGGTAAATTAATTAAATTTCATTATACTTCATTGGGGAGAATTAAGGACTATAGTGGTCTTTGTGTATGGGGATTAATTGGTCATGAGGAGGGATCATTCATAAATGTCAAGGGTCTATTTTCATGAGTCAAACAGTATGCAGGAGTGTTTTAAGCCTTCTATCTCAGCTTTGGAAAAAAAGTATGAAAGTATTCAGATCTATAAGTCATTTAAAAGGTTTTTCTCAAAATTAAATAAAACAAAAGCTAATAAAATCTGCATTCTGGGTGGCTGCTTGCAAAGTGGCTGTAATTACTTGGCCAAATCACATCTTGCTTAGTGTTCCTCCCTGAACTTCCTTTGTCCTTGAATTGAAAATAATGCAGAGGAGGTCTGTGTGGGTCTGGGACAAGATGGAATTTGGACCAGCTGTTTTCAAAGGTTACATTAGAAAATCAAAGGCTAAAGGGGTTACCGTGAAAACTGCTTTCTAAAGTGGGAATCTCCCCATTGTATCACGTGTCTGTATCAAGAACTACAGCAGGGATGAAACTGGTAACACACAAATCTTCACAAGATGAACAAAATGTTAGGCCTTATAGGCGAGGCACAGGCACACATTTGACTTCCTGAATTCCTTCCATTTTTGTGGTTTTTGAGGTTACAATAGAATTCAAGTCTCTCTGGGTTCATGTTCATCTAGTTTTGACAAAATATGACTTCCTGTGTCAGTGAAAGAAGGTTTTGATTTACAAAATAGTTTCACTAACTGTAAATGAATCAAAGTTAGATTTTTCTTAAAATATGCAGGGGTCAAAAATCTGGGCATGAAACAAGCAATGGACCGATTTGGGATTTCCTTGGGTCTTACCATGTTGAAAATCCCTGAGTTCCTATAAATGTCAAATTTGTTAAGGGGGCAAGAGGGCAGAGGAGAAAAAGATAAAAAGGGCTAAATGGGTACATGTAATTACTGGGCAGAAAGCTTAAACTTGGTCTCTCCTCAAGCAAATGTATCCCTTAATGCTGTTATCCTCTTTCTATAATGATGTACATTCATTCATTTAGCCAACATCTATTGTGCTTACTACATGTCAGGCATAGTTAGACATATGTTCTACAGGGATATGTGTGTGAAATACAGTCTTTGGAGAGAACACAAAATATATGTCAATACAATTATTAAGTAAGTGTTTGCAAACTGAGTTGCTATGAAAAAATTAATTGGGGTGCATCAATGAAGAATGAAAGGAGAGACCAATGTAGATAAAATCCTTAAAGGAGACGTGTCTGCAGAGGCACCGTTTGAATGGAGACAGATGCAGAATGAGTCAGGGGTGAAATTTCACAGGCTGAGAGGCTGCTCACATGAAGACTCTAGGACAGGGAAGAGCTTGGGATAACCGGAGGCAAAAGATACTGGGACAGTGGCTCAAGCAGGAGGTGGAGAAGGAAACGAGCCAGTGAGTCCCAGACAGTGGAATGATCCTGGAGAGTCTTAAGCAAAGAGATGACATGGTCAAATTCACATTAAAAAAATATCACTCCAACTGCAATGCTCACACTCTATTTGAAGGAAAAGATGGTTGAGAGAGTACGATGGAAGTAGGGAACTGACATAATGGGTGACTGCAATAGTTGAAGTACTGCAAGGCAGAGGAGCAAAAGTGAGATGTATTTATATATCTGTGCTTTGTTATTGTGCATTTGGACCTCTGTCAAAGCTGCCATGAAAGTGAAATACTGTATGAATCTGACTGTATAGCATGAATCTCATTAAACTTTCTCAGGAAAGAATAATCAGGCAAGCTGGAGTCCATTACTTTGACTTTAAGCTCTGTCGATTGTCTGAGACAGAGTATCCAAAGTGCCTAGATCTGTGATTATAGCAATGTGCAGAACTTTTGAGATTTTGCAAGTGTTCCCATATGACATGTGGTACATGAGGTTGCCATGGCAGTGAGCTCCTCCAGCAAGGATATTAGGAGGTATACTTGCCCGGTTCTCTTTTCCGTTTCCTTGACATGAGATTGAACGGATAAGTCAGAGAGTAACAAGTATAAGGAGATTCTGATTTTTCTGTGTTTATGCTCATGGCATATCTGAAAACAAAGGGAGGCATGGCATCTATTTTTTCAAATGGCAGTGTGTGGGGCTTAGGAGCTGTTTATTTTAAAGCTCCATTGGAGATTTTTGACTGGCTTTTGCATATCCCACTGTTTGTGGATATGCTCCATCACAAGCAGACATTTTGAAAGCTGTATTGGGCCAAACGTTGTTTTATTTTAGTATTTGTCCACCAAAGATGTCCATGAAGTTTCTAATGTTTATGTGTGAACTGTTTTGGAGAAAGTAGGGAATTGGAAGTCCTGTGCAGTAGGATTGCCAGGCACTGGTTGAACATATATTTGAATTCTGTAGCCATGAATTTAAAGTGATGCCAATCAGCACTTTTGCTTTTAAATAGTCACATTGTCATATTTTTCTAAGGCAAATAATATCTTCAATAGCAATTGATTTTATTTTCCATGGTGTCTGTGATTTGAGTTTTTCTTTCATTGAGTGTTATTTTTTGAGCATCTATTTTGAGCCAAACACTATGTGGATGGAATAAACTAAGGGAAGCAGAATGAGGAAATAAAAAGGACAGAAGATAGAACTTAGGGTTAAAAAGTAACTCGGGAAAAGGAACTTTAAAATCCCCTTGGCATTCACTTCCCAGTCTTTCATTTTCCAGCTACATGACCTTAGATGTGTCACTTAATCTATGCTTTTGTTGATCATTTTAAATTTGAAGCCTTAATTAAACTACAGAGTCTTTAGTGGCCTTTAAGGGAAAGATGTAATCAAAATGCTAGGTATGACACATACATTTCACCTATCTTTAAAACAGGTAATCTCCAAGGATCTTGGTCTTATTTAATAGGTAGCCACAGCCAATAACTTTGATAAAGTTCTCCCTAGAGGTTGAGAACTTGAGGGTTTTTGTTTCCAAAAGAAAAAGAAGAAATTGCTGGTGGTGGGCTTATTTGCTCTGAATTTTTGCTGTCTCACCTAGAAGATGGGTGTAGAAACTTGGGAACTTGAGAGAGAGAGAGATGTTGAGTTAAATGTGGGCAATGTTAGCCATTTGTCTTTTTTTTAACACCAAAATTAAAAAGCAGAACAAAGGAATCAAAGCCCCACCTCACTGGCTTTTACTTTTTGAGTCCCCATGCCGACATAATCCCAAGTGCTAATTTAATCAAGTATGGCTAATCCTCTAGAAGCCTCAGCAGTCAGCCAGGTAATTTAGTACCACTTTACAGAACTCTCAATTTAATTTTTCAGATTTCTCAAGGAGAAGGATAAAAGTGTGTTCACCCTATGAAGTAGAAACCACACTGAAGGACTTGAAATAATGTAGAACTTCCTATCATCAATTATGACACACCAACCTTTCCAACTCCATTATCAAGATCTGTGGTTTTTGATCAGAGGCAACTTTGTCTCTCAGTTTACATATACAATGTCTGGATACATTTTAATTTCCATGATTGGGAGGTGGAGGTCGGTTGAGGCCAGGAATGCTGCTAAACATCCAAAAATGCACAGGAGAGTCTCTCACAACAAAGAATTATCTGAACTAAAATGTCAGTAGTGACAGTGCTGAAGTTGAGAAACTCATGTCTGAATTGCCCCTTTAACCCCATAATCAAATATGTCTGTTTCTTGGGATTGTAAGCATGCTAAAAGAAAAAGCTGGCTGGGTGCGGGGGCTCACACCTGTAATTCCAGCTCTTTGGGAGGCCAAAGAGGGCACATCGCTTGAGCCTAGGAGTTCAAGACCAGCCTTGACAACATGGCAAAACCCCATCTCTATTAAAAATACAAAAATTTAGCTGGGCCTGTGGTCCCAGCTACTTGGGAGGCTGAAGCAGGAGGATTGCTTGAGTCTAGGAGGCAGAGATTGTGGTGAGCTGAGATCATGCCATTACATTCTAGCCAGGGTAATAGAGAGAAACCCTGTCTCAAAAAAAAAAAAAAAAGCTAAAAAATTTAGATTTTAACAGGGTATACCAATAGCTGTCTAAAGCAAAGTGCTTTCTAGTTTGTAAAATCAAATGTAAAACGTGTTCCATTTACAATATGAATGATATCTTTTACACATACGAGGTATTTTATAGTATGCAAAAAGTCACTAATCACCATATTTGAACATCACTTCAATCACATTAAAGAGTTATAGCTGGCATCATAACCATTTTATAGAAAGAAAATTATTCTTACCTATTGCATCCCTTGAAATGGCTTTTCAACTTGTTATAACACCTTAATTATTGAGGAGTCACCAACAAATCTGTCATGTGTCACGTATTTCTAGAAAGAAACAAAGGCAGGGTGTGGGCTACTCATGTCTCTCTCTCACTGCTCATGAGTGAGTGAATGAACTTACCCAGGAGGAAATGGAATTTTAGAGACTGACTTGCAAGTGGTAAATTATATGATATGTGTCACAATTGTGCCACATGCCTGATTTATAAACATCCATTTTTGAAAGGCAAAGAATGAATTAGAAGTGATTTTCTTCCTTGAATTACCTTGTTTTATAGAAACTGGTACTGAGGGGGTGATGGTCATGAAAATTCCCGGCATCTGATCTATTCTTTGTATGGCTTTTACTATGCTGTGATCCATAGAGCATAACTTGAAAATTTAGTAAAGGAAAGATCAGGGAAATCAGATGCTGAGCTGTTGTTCAGGTCCCCTTGGCAAACTAAAAATATATGAATATAAATGTGTCAAGTTCATTAGACACTCAAAGGGCTCCCTTTGATTCTAGAAATGCCTTAAGGGCAGAAATCACTTAGAGATAATCAGGCCGAAGACAAGGCTTCAGAAGAGTCTTTGCTGAATGTGAAAGGAGTTCTTGCCTCATTCATGACTGGCACTGAAGACACTGTTTTTTGAACCCTGGCTTTAGGAGGAGGCAGACTTGGGGTGAAATGTTGGTTTCACTGCTTGCTAGCTATTGGAAATTGTTGAAGTTAGAGTATGATGCTGCTCCCTCATCTGCTAAGTAGAGATGATACTTCTTGGGCAGCAGTGAAGATTAAAGATGCGATGTAATAGGCTTAGCATGGAATTTGAAATCCTTCTCAAAGGGGCTGTGAAGTTCTGATGTATGGCCCTTCTTGCTGGTATATACATATATATTATCTCTTCCCTGTGCCCAATACCATTGTCCTCAATCAGACCCTTGACAAGTTCTGCAAACCTCCTGTGAATGTGATCAAATCCTACCTGTACTTAACAAGCCTTCAAAGACTCTTACCTTTCTAAAAGAGCATCTCTTTTTGCCTGCCCTTTCAGTGCTGGTGTTCCTCTCTCTCACACTCCCTGATGCTGTACTTTAGTAAGGATAGTGTACATCAATGTTCACAGCAGCCCATTCACAATAGCCAAAAGGTGGAGACAACCCAAATGCCCATCAACAAGTGAAAGGATTAACAAAATGTGGCATATTCATCCAATGGAGTATTATTTAGCTCTGAATGAAATTGTGCACATGCTAAGAATGGAAGAACTTTGGAAGTATTATCTCAAGGGAAACAAGCCAGCCACAAAAAAACTAATATTGCATGATTCCACTTACAGGTATATCATCCTGATTTAAAGACAAGAAATCTGAAGGATAGGGAGGTCAAATAAATTATTCAAGTTTATCCATCCATGGCAGAGCCAGGATTTAAACCCAAGGCAGTCAAATTTAAAGATATAACCTTAATATAACTGTCTTCAGTAGGCCACAAGTACCTTATCATAAGACAAACTTTTTCCCCCAACTTTTTTAAGTTTCTCAGCTGGGAATCCGTCTTACAATGTATTTCCTAGCTGAGTGTTTTCCCTACACCTTAGTTTGATGAATGGCGTCTGTAGAAGTCAGGAAATAAAGAATGTAGCAGATGCACAGAATCAGTTTATTAAAATGTGATCTGCCTTATGATGACCAAAAACTAGCCCTTAAGTACAGATCTAAATGAAAGAATCAGGAACTCAGGTGAGTTGTATGCAGGAGAGAATTTTCTAGCAGGCCTCACTGAGACACCCCTGAGGTCAGAAAACCTTGGCTATTGAAGAAAAGACTTGGAGAATATGCCTAAGTGATTTTAGAAAGTTTAAGCCATTCTGTGTACATTTTCGTTACCCCTGGTATAGCTACCTTTCTCTATGGCGTGTGCTTCTTTGCCTTCTCAGGGGCAATCTCTGCCCCCATTACGAAGAGCTGAGACCCTCTGTGGCCCCTGGTTCTTTCTATGGGTAGCACTATCTTGCCTCAACTCACACTGTTGCTTCTTTGCCAGTTCTACAGTTGCCCTCAGTGACTGCAGAAAGTAGGAGTGAACATTTTGGAGTTCAAACACAATGAAAGATCTAAATCCATGACCCCCCATAAAGATCCTAGGAGATGCTGTGGAATGCAAACTCCACTGGTGAATCAAATCTCTTGTGTTCTGAAAGAGTTATCTAACAACCTTGAATCATTAGGCATCATAACCAAGAGGTAGGCCAATTTCCCTGCTGTAAAACTTGCTTTTCATGAAAATAGGCATTCTTGATGTCATGGGCAGAATTAAATGACCTGAATGCAGCTATGCAACAAAAGAAATAATAGCTAAGACTTTTTACCAGTGACTTTTTTTCCCCTGGAGAATGTCTTGCATGTTCCCAGATTTAGATCTGGAGAATTTACTTATAATAATAATTATACATTACCATGACAACGGCAATGTGTAAAAATTGCTAATAGCAAAAGAAGTCACTTCCCAAGTAAATATTTTTGTTGAAAAAATAGATGTAATTTTTCAAAGTATACAAAAATATGTATGGTTACCTTAAAATATCCTAAAACCTTTCTAATTATTACTGGTAACATAAATCAATAATTGAGCAGAAGCTAGGCATGGTGGCTCACACCTGTATTCCAGCAGTTTGGGAGGCTGAGGCAGGTGGGTTGCTTGAGGTCAGGAATTTAAGACCAGCCTGGCCAATGTGGTGAAACCCAATCTCTTAAAAAAAAAAAAAAAAAAAAAAAAAAACCATAAAATTTGCCAGGCATAGTGATGCATACCTGTAATCCCAGCTACTCGAGAGGCTGAGGCAGGATAATTGCTTGAACTCAGGAGGTAGAGGTTGCAGTGAGCCAAGATCAGGCCATTGGACTCCAGCCTGGGCAACAAAGTGAGACTCTGTTTCAAAAAATTAAAAGCACTAGAAATTTCAATGTGATGGAGTCACAATAAATTTACAGGTTGACCAGACTGATATCATCTTAAAAAGAAGAGATATGAGCTTCTGTTTACAAAGGGCCTTGAATTACTCTAATTACCAAATCATGCTGTAAAAACTCTACAAAATACAAGTTCCTAAATAAATGTCAAGAGTTTAGATGGCATTCAGTGAATGATTCCCAGTTGAGTACAAACGGTGTTTCTTTAATTAAAAGCAAGCTAAAATGATAACTAATTAAATGTCATGACACAACAGGAAAATGTGGGAAAGAAAGAGCTCTATAGGAAACTGTACCAGAGAACTGGAATCTGAATTTGAGGACAGAGGCCTACATGGAAAGTTAAGGGCAACATCCACTATACTGCAGAGCCAGGTTCAACAATGCCAAATCGTAGAACTCTAGCAAAAATGCGTCCACAGAGGGGAGCTTTAGTGTCCCTTTAAAGGGAAGGAAACCATAGTAAATTTGTCAATATATGGTACTATTATTAATAATAACTAGCACTGCATGAGTGCCTTCTCTGTGCCTGGGAGTTTGCTGAGCACTTTATGAATGCTATCTATCTCACAGAATTAAGTTTGTGTGATGGGCACTAGCAAAGCACGCAACATCCTTTTTTTTTTTTTTTTTTTTTTGCAAGAAATTGATATTTTGCATGTCTGAAAAAGCACTGAATGAGTCTCAGAGGAAAACTTGGAATGTTGCTGAATTGGTATTGTTTTTATGTTATATTATGTAACGGGAAAGAGTAGGCAGCACAGCAATTTTTTCATTATTCAAAAGCTCTGAAGCTTTGGCCCTAGCCACTAGGTTTCCACTGTCATTCCTTTTTAAAACAGCGGCCATGAGATAATTCCACGAGGGAGGAGCAAACGAAGGCATACAACTTTAAGTGCGAGTGGACACAGGTCTCCCTTCTATCCTGAACTTGCTCTGAACCACTGAACTGGAACATCTCCTGTCCATCCTGGGTGCACTGCCCTTTGCAAATCTCCCTTGTTGTTTTGACCTGAACTTTGTGTCCGATTCCATATCATCACTCTCTGGGATAGTTCTACCCAGGTTGAAAACACACATCCCACTTCCAGGCATCTGCTTCATGTTTCCTGGATGATCCAGTAATGTGTTTGTTTAGCTCACTTCTAGTTAGGCTATAGATTTTGCTGGTGGCCTTTTAAACACCAGCCTCAGAATGTTTGTTTTTTTAAGTTTTTGTCTTATCTCACTTCCTCTGAAAAGACCTCACTTTTCACAGCTTGGCTGAAGCCTGAATAAGCAACTCTTCTGTGAGCCCTGACTAGATATCTTGCCAAAATGTGAGGTTAAACTATTTGCAGTTGGAAAATCATAACCATTCTGCATTGTAGTATTTCCATCAAATGGCAAAGAGAGCAATCCAAGAACATGGACAGGAGTACAGTAAACTGCCCTAGCAGTGATCTGTTTGCCTCTCCCACACCCCCATCTTACAAGTGCATAGACATGTGATGGAATTCGCTGATCCTTAAATGCATGGGAAGCACCTGGGGAACTTGTTGAAATGCAAATTCCCAGACCACATCCTCAGAGACTCAGACTCAAAACAGCTGCGAAGGGGGGCCTGGAACTCTTTTTTTTTTTTTGATATGGAGTCTCTCTTTGTCACCGAGACTGGAGTGCAATGGCACAATCTCGGCTCACTGCAGCTTCCACCTCCCAGGTTCAAGACATTCTCCTGCCTCAGTCTCCTGAGCAGTTGGGATTACAGGCGCACACCACCACACCTGGCTTATTTTTGTATTTTTAATAGAGATTGGGTTTTGCTATGTTGATCAGGCTGGTCTCAAACTCCTGGCCTTGTGATCCGCCTGCCTCAGCCTCCCAAAGTGCTGGGATTACAGGTGTGAGCCACTGAGCCCAGCCGAACTCTATTTCACAAACAATCCCCCCCATCATTTTGATAAAGTAGTTTGTAGATGCAAACGTGAAGAAAACCCCAGTAAAGTGGTTAAAATCAGACACTCAAATGTCTCAGATCTTGCTTTGATTCCTAGCTCAGCCATTGCCTAATTGAGTAAAACTTCTGAACTCCAGTTTTTCTCAAAAGCTGATAAAATGAAAACTTTTTTTTCATTTCAATGGACTTGACACAATGTGAACATTTAATAAATGGTAGCTTTAATTTTTAAATCATTGTTTTCTAAAGAAACACAAAAGAACCATAGATACAAACTTAGTCTTCTATGAGGGGAAAGTGGTCTTCAGTTTACGTAAATCTAGAGGCAAAACTTGAATGAAACCATGAAAGACAGTGAATGTCTAGCTCTGTTATTCCCATGATCTATAGCACATACCTGGACAGCGTGGTACCGTCTCCAGCTTCATCTCCACTCCGTATCCTTCTGGAGGTGTCTTAATTTCCTTTCTTCAGGGAGGTGGACTTCCTGACCCCTACCATAAACACACAGCGCCAGTTTCTTCTTCCTGATGCCTTCATTACATGTCATTGTTAATTAATAATCTTCTAATAGTCTTCTTAATAGTTAATTAATAGTTGATATTTGTCTTCCTGCTAGTCTGAGCTCCACCAGAGGATGGGGTCTTGTTGCCTATACATAGCCTTATTTCCAAGATTCACAGCATGAAACTGATATATATCTTTTGTGAGAATAATCATAAGAAAGATTTTTTAAAAATATTCAATTATGGAATGGAAAGTCTTGAGGGATATGGACTTACCTGTCATAGCAGATCCATTCAAAGGGACCACTTGGATATCTTGCCAAGGAAATCAGTGAACTTGGTGACTCTCAAGTTTTTTTTTTTTCCCAATTAGCCAAATCGTTTTCTGGAGCACCTGAAGAAAATCTTGGGTAGTTTCTTGAAGAAGGACAAAGTCCTAATGAAGAGCTCTGTTTTGCCATTTGCATGGAGCTAGACAAATTGCACAAGGAAACACCAGATGACATCATCAATTTTAATTAGGTCTCAGTGAAACACCTGAAGGTACTATTTAAATGATGTACTGCTTCAGCCCACAGGACCTCCAAACGGTGAAAGGGAGAATTAATGGGGTAGGGACAGAATGATTTTATTTATCAATCTAGTCCCAGCTCTGCTGTACTCAAATGCTTTTTTTCCTTATTCACATGGAGAAATTTTAACTTGGCATTAATATCCCCACAAAGGAAATGTGATTGGCCAGCTGAAAGAATTAAGCATTCTACCAGACCTGGTCTCAAAAGTTGGAGAAACTGCAAAAATCACACATTATTTCAAGTCTGGAAAAGCTGAGCTAATATTTTTTCTCCATTGTCTTTCCTTTTCTGGTTCTGGCCAAAAACAGCCCCTTTTATATCCTTTTAAATGTGTTTCTTGGGGAAAAAAGATACTTTCCAAGTGGAAGTAGAAACAGAAAATAAATGCAAAATTCTGTTTCTTTTGGCATGCAGACTTCATGTGAATTCTGCTCAGATGGATGGAGTTTCCATTACTGCAAAATAAAGGTCTACCTGGAAGCTTAGAAAAAGTGAGGTAAAGAGGATACATGATTCTTAGCCCTATGTTCTTAATCAGTTTGGTTCTTATTACAACTTAACTGGATTTCATCAACATAAATCCCTCTGACTGAATATTTATATTCATTATTTTCAAAGAAAATCAGCAGAGTAACAAGGAATCACAGTTACATGTAAAGCGAGTGTACATGTCTAAATTATATCTTCATTTATTTGACAAAGTCATGGAGATGCCCTTTTAAAGAGAATTCTGCATGTTCCTCTATTCATTTACTTGAGACTATTTGTTTTCTTTCTTCTGAGAAAAGAAAAATACACTGAAAACGAAGACAAATTATTTCCTGGCAAAGTGCTAACTGCTCCAGCAACAGACTGCCCCTGAGTTCCGGGAAGTCATTTTGCAAAGGCTTTGGACTCAGGTGGATGAAAGCCCCTGAGTAGTTTTATTAGCCCATTAGGAGTTTCAGCTTTAACAGGTGGATCCCTTGGCTGTAAATAAAAATTAAAAAGCCAGTGTGGGGACAACCATATCATCACGTGGGAGAGGATCAAAATCCATTCTACATGGCACATTCAGTGAAGTGTGGGTTTAGCCGTGAGAGAAAGATTACTTGTAGCAAGTTGCAAAACATATTCCTCAGATGATATTCTATGGTCGAAAAGCTTTTGCCCAATAACTCTGTGCTGTTTCTACCTCTAGAGAGTTAAAATATATTTTTGTCAGTTAAAGGCCCTAGGAATTCCTCAAATTACATATACCTTTTTAAGAAAACTTGGTTCTCCCCAAATTCATCTGACCCCTCTTTAGTTTATAGCACACCTATTAACAGTAACTGGCCTTTCACTGAAAAATAGTACCTTGACTTATAAGCCCTCTCCAACTCCCACACCCTGGCCCTTCCTTTTGTTTGGACTTTATTTAATGAGAGGATGACCTGTGGTAGTTCTAATGCTTCCCAGTTCTTTATATGTCATGACACACATGAAAAAGGATAATAAAAATCATAGTAGTTGCATGCTAATGGCTATTAACATTTTTTTCACTTAATGTTTTCTTTCTTTCTTTACTTGCCATAAAAATATTCTGCGAATTCCTCTATTTTACAAATTTATGAAGTGCTTGCTGTCAGAATTGCTGGCCCAGAGGTGAGACCATTACCTCTAGGGCTGAGGGGATCAATATCATGGGGAAAACCAATGTACCACAGCTCAGCAGTTGGGAAATTTCACCCTGAGGAGCTAACAGCTATGCAGCGGTTGAGCCCACCTGGCTGTTGGGAATGTATGTGTGCTGACTGTGGAGTCCTGTCTGCTCACCATCGTTTGGTGTCTTCAGGTACCTACTTTTTCCCAGTTTGAAATAGGATCTGAGCACTATGGTTGGAGCCTTTTGTTTCACTGCCCACTCCACCCAAAACATTTAAAGGGGTTCTGGTACTATATCATTCAAATGACTACCCTCATTTCCTGTGTTAAGTACATATTATTTTTCCTGTCTTGGTTTCTATAAGAGGCAGCAGAACAGATGGAGGAGAACTGGGAGATGATCTATCAGCTCTCCCTGCAACATGTGGAGGATTTTCACTTCCTTTCAATTAGGAGCAGGCTGTTCTCAGAGGATCCCGTCACCTTCCCCCACCCCATTGCCCTACTTACTTCCAAAGCAGACAGCCAGTATTTGATTTCACTATCAGAGCTATGCATGCTGAGAAAGGGGAACCAGGTGGGTGGCCACTGGTAGGGAAAAGTTATATTCAAATGGGCTCATTGGAGCTGGTAGGATTCCAGGTGTTTTCCAAATACACATATTAATGAATACCACATTTCTTATTTCCATTTTGAGATCTCTAGGCTCTCTTTTCATTATTGTTTCCCAATAGAATATACTGTCTCCTTTTATTTCCTTCAAAAGTAATCCATATTCATTGCTCAAAATTAAAACTATACAAATGAGCAAAACAAAACAAAAATTGTTCATGAAGTCACCACCCAAATAGAAATCTCAGTTAACATTATAATGTGTTTCTCCCAATCTTTTTCTGTGTATTAGCATTCAAAGTTTATTTTAAAACAATGAAATATCTGTGCATAATGTATGATAAACATCATGCCCCACTTAAATATACATGTAAATTATCTTTAGAAGCCATGAAATATTCTTCGATAATGTAATTTCTAGAGGGTAAGTAAACTCTTCTGTGTGCAGTGATGTATTGGATCCATTCTTTTATATAATCCAAAGCTGTGACTCAAAGTTTGGGGTTTCTCCCTATAATAAATGTGGTTATAATTAATACTTTATAACTAAATCTTTGTGCACACATCCTTGATTTTATAGTATTTTTACCTCATTTACTATAAAATATAACACACAGGTAAGTACATATACCTACATTTTTATAGTTAGGTGAAATAATTATAAAAATAAATCCCAATATGATTACCAATTCCAGCTGGCAAAAGATTATGCCAGCAGTTCGTGAGCCTCTCTCCATCAAAATTCCCTCCTGTTCTTCTGGAGGGACAACTATTGTGATTTCCTTGTTTCCTTTTTAATTTTACCTCTTATAAATGAATCCCCCAAAATGTTCTTTTTTGAAATTTTATGTATATGGATTCATATTTTTTTGTCTGGCTTCTTTGGTTCAATATGTGTTTGTTAAACTCATCTATGTAGCTTGTTCATTTTCATGATTGCATAGTATACTATCGTATGAAAATGCCATAATTTTTCCATTCTATGCAGGATGGGTATCTCAGATTTGCATGATTACAGGCTGCAATAATCCTATGGCATGTGTGTACCCGTTTTTCTAAAGTATGCACCCAAGATTGAAGTCATTGAGGATAAGTTGTCTTCAGCTTGAGTAAACAATAAAAAAAAAGTACCATTTACACCAGCTGTGTCTGAGGGTTTCCAATATTTTTCATTCTCTCAACGTTTGGTATTTTCAATTTAAAGTGGTTTGTCAACTGGTAGATGAGGAAGAGTATTTCATTTTTGTTTTAACTTACATATTCCAGATTCACAGCGACGTCGAGCACATTTTCATGTACAGCATTTATTGGTCATTTGAATTTCCTCTTCTATAAAGAGACTGGAGTCATTTGCAGACATTTTTCTATTGTGTTGTCCTTGTGATTTAGAAGAGTTTTTCATATCTTCTGGAAAGGAGTCCTTGTTGGTTATACAGGTTTCAAATATCTTCTCCCAATCAATGGCTCATCTTTTCAGTCTTTTTTTTTTACAGTATCTTTCTGACGAACAGTTTAAAAAAATGGAGTAAAATCTATAACCTTTTCCTTAGAGTCAACACTTTGTGTGTTTTAAGACATTCTTTACTCCCTTTCACTCATGAAAATGTTTCTCTACATTATTTTCTAACTTCTGTAGTTTCTTCTTCCATTAAGATCATAAACTAGTTGGATTATTTTGCATATTGTGTGACATGTGTAATTTTTTTCTCATCTTTTGAGAAATAAAATTGCATAAAAATAATTTTGTATATTGTGTAAAATTGAGCTGTGAATTTTTTCTTATGAATGCTCGATTTTCCTGGCAGTATTTATTAAAGTTTGTTCTTTCTGTACCAAACTGCCATGTAACTGCCGTCATGCAGGAAATCCCTATACACAGGTTTCTGAACTTGCATTGTTCCACTGGTGTTTTGGCCTATCTCTGACCCCAGTTAATTCTAACTTAATAGTCATTCTTGATACCTGGTAGAGGATGTCCCCTTGTTCTTGTCTCCTACTTATCCTTTGAAACTCCATATACATTTTAGAATCAGCTTGTTGGGTGCAAAAAAAATGGGGAATTTCATTGTGATTGCAACAGAGGAGAATTTATGTATTTACATTATTGAGTCTCCCAGTCTATGATCATTTACCTAGGTATTCTTTAATGTCCATTAATAACATTTGATAATTTTACTGAATTCTTGCAACACTTTTGTTAGACTTATTCTTACATATTTTTAATTATATTATGAATGCTGTCTTTTTAATTGTCTATTTTCTGGTTTCTAGTATATAGTACTATAATTGATTTTTATATATTGATTTTCTATCTAAATTTTATCTCTTAATTAAAATAATGTGTCTGAAGTTTCTTTGGGATTTCATACATATAAAATCATATCATTTTAAAATGACATTTCTGGTTTTTCCTTTCTAATCCTTATGCTTTTTCTTTTCTCCACCTCACTGCACTGACTGGAACCTACAGTATAATTCTGATTTTAAAAAGTGATAATAGTGGACATTTTTGTCATTATCTTGATCTCAAAATGAGGAATTGCTATCAAGTATAATTGTTGTGGATATTTTGTAGACCCCTTTTATAAGATTAAGAAAATTAACTCTCCGATCCCAAGTTTCACTTCAGAGCTTTTTAAAATTATGAATAAACGTAGTTTTTTTTTTTCCAAATGAGTTCTCTGTAAGCTTAAAGATAACCTTATACATGTTTTCTTTTAATATGTTATGGTTATCTATAGTTTTACAACAAACTATGCAAGTAGTGAGTGTATTGAAATAACTACCGTTTTTACTACCTTTCACAAATCTGTGAGTGAGAGGGTTCAGCAAGATGGTTCTTTTGCTTTTTGTGCTCTCTTGCCATTGTAGTGATACAATGTCTGGGGCTGCAAACACCTGGAGGTTTAATTTGGATGTGGTACTGTC
Source organism: Plecturocebus donacophilus (assembly GCA_004027715.1). NCBI lineage: Eukaryota > Metazoa > Chordata > Mammalia > Primates > Pitheciidae > Plecturocebus > Plecturocebus donacophilus. The sequence continues at coordinate 144,092 of PVKP010000738.1, forward strand.
CAAGATGGCTTATTACATATCTGGTGCCTTGGTAGGGATGGCTGGAAGTCTCAATATAGCTGGTATAATGAAATGACTGAAGCTGTCCTTCCCATGTAGTCTCAGGCCTCTTTTTCTCTATGTGGTCTTTACAAGGTCTTCCCAGCTTGATAGGTGAACTTCTTACATGGTGGCTAAGGGATCCTAAAGTGCAAAAGCAGGACTGCCAAGCCTTCTTGAGGCATGTTTCTGGAATAGGCACAGCATCTCTTCTGCCACGTTCAACTGTTACAGAAGTCACAGGCCAGCCCATATTCAGTGAGGGAGGAACTTCACAGGGATGTGATGCCAAAGGTCACCTTTAGAGATTATTACAATATATCAATGTGGTGATTTACGTCAGTTAGATTTTCTAATGTCTGCTAACCTTACACACTTGGGAAAAACCCAACTTTGTCATTACATTTAATTATTTTTAAGTCTAATATATTACTTGCTTGGCTTGTCTCATTTTGATTTTTTTCTCATAATTTCAATAAAAATTATGGATCATCTTTGGCCTAAATAAAACCCAATATAATACTTGATATGGTTTGGCTCTGTGTCTCTACCCAAATCTCATCTTGAATTTTAATTTGAATTGCGATCTCCACAATCTCCACGTGTTGGGGAAGGGATTTCATGGGAGTTGATTAGATCTTGGGGGTGGTTTCCGTATGCTGTTCTCATGATAGTGAATTCTCAGGAGATCTGATAATTTTATAAGGGGTTTCCCCCCACTTTCCTCTGCACTTCTATTTCCCACTGCCATGCGAAGATATACATGTTTGCTTCCCCTTCTGCCATTATTGTAAATTTCCTGAGGCCTCCCTAGCCATGCAGAACTGTGAGTCAATTAAGCCTCTTTCCATTATAAATTACCCAGTCTCAGGCAGTTCTTCATAGCAACGTTAAAAGGGACTAATACAATACACTTATATGATAAAAGTAGTTGAAACAGCAAGTTCTCTTCCCTCTGCATGTATGTTCTGAGACTAAATGTCCTTCATCTCTCCATGGAGGGATTAGGACACTGGGCCAATCTCATTGCTCCTAGCCTTGCAGGCATCAGAACCTGACAAGCCATGATTTCACTCGGTGACTCGCTGTCACATTGGCACATCCTGTTCCCTGTTGATGGTGCCACCTTTTAACAAAAGCACTCTGCGTATCCTGCATTAGCCATGAGATGAGTCTCCCTGGCTGCCCCTTCTTCTGTGTGACCTCACAATGATTGCATTGGAAGGATTATGACAGCCACTTCCTACAGTCCCATGGTGCCCAACAAATAAAGGGTGATTCAATGCCTCAGACAAGAAGGTAAATATTTCTTTTCCATGATTACAATCATCACTCTTTCCTGTCCCCTGCTCCCTACAACTGCTGATACTATATTCCATTATGCTTATAAAAATATTAAGGAACATTACCATAAGGTGATAAGGATAATATTTAGTTACTATTATAATAGGTTCCATTTGAAATACTATAACTTAAGATGTGCCAGACATTGCACCATATGCTTTATACATTGTGGTGGACAAAACATGGCCAGAAATTTATCAACACTTCTGCCATTGAGAGGTGAGTCTCTGACCTTTCCCCTTGGAGCCAGGTGAGCACTGTAACAGCAGTGAGCCCAAGGATACAGAGGAAGTGATGCTGTGACTGTTTCCAGGGCTTAATAGACTAGCAGCTTCTACTTCCTGTCTCTTCTAACCCTCATTCAAAGAAAAGCCAGCTGCCATATCAGAAGTCAGCAACCTTGAGCCCACCATGCTGTGAGAAGCCCAAGGTAGCCACAAAAGATTAGAGAGACCTAGCTAGACACCATCAGCTATTCTAGCCATCCCAGCCCAGGCATCAGACATATGAGTGAGGAAGCCATCAGATGATCCAGGCTTAGATGCCAACTTCCTACAACCATATAAAGGACTCTAAGAGAGAACTACCTAGCCAAGTCTATCAGCTCCCGGAACTATACAAGATTATAATCAATTGTTTTAAATCACTAAATGTTGGGGTGATTTTTATGTCTCAGTAGAAAATGAGAATATTTGTTATTTTCATTAAATCTCTTTGATAGGGACTATCATTGTGCTTATTTTACAGATAAGCAAACAGAGATTAAGTGATTTGCTCCAGTCCAGTTAAATTTTTAATAGAGTTGAGATTTGAACTCCAGCCTGTGTGATACCAAGGCCTGCAGGTGCTTAGCAGGCGTGGTGTAGTAGTTTTGATCCTTCCTTTAACAGATACAAAAGCAGTATTGGTTTGTGCTCATGGGACATTTGCAGCCTGCTGAGACAAAAATGACAATAAGAGCAAATGAGAAAGCATTTGGTGAATTTTATTGATTTAACAAAAATGAACTATGTTCCTATTCTAAGACTGAATCTAGTGAGGGAGACTTCTGTGAAAATTTACAAGGTTGTGAGGGAGAGGCAGTAAGGGAGAGCTCATATACCATGCTGGTTTGACTCCTAAGCCTCATGCGCCTTTTCTTATAAATCAAAATGCTCCCATCAGTCAATGGGAATTTTGATACTTAAGGTAATACCAACAATCTGGATCCTTCTTTAGACCAAGTATTTTAGGGGCTATCTTTAGAGACAAACATTGTTTGGTAGCTCTAGGTTTAGAGTTTCACCGAATTCAATTAAGAAAGAAGATTCAAGAAGCCCAGGAAAAGCTTGCTTCAGGTTTAGTAACAACTAAGTGGGTCTCAGCTGGGATGCACATGATAATCACCTGAGACCTCTGAAAAATTGTGATGCCTTGGCTGCACCCCAACAGATTGCACAGGAGTCTCTGGGAGAGGGACCCAGACATCAGTATTTATTTTAAGGTCCCAGTTGATTCCAATGTGCTGCTGAGGTTGAGGGTCATCGCCCAGTACACTAGATGTGGGAGCACTGAAAATGCAGTCCCATAAGACGCACACTCTTCAGCCTTCCTTCTTCCTATCTTAGTCTCCTCTCTCAGATCCAAAAACTGGCTCATTTATTCACGTGACAGTTATTTAGTGAACATTTGCTATGTGATAACTTGGAGTCATATTAATACCAACTGACGTAAAAGATTGTAGGAGGAGAAAGCAGTCATTTCATGGATAAAGGTGAGTTGAGTTTTTTGTCATGTTTTGTTTGAGGTGCTGTGGGACCTCCTGGTAGAGAGATTCAGAGAGTACAGATGTCTAAAGTTTAGAGTGAATGAATTGGGCAGCAGTTTAGGGTGAACGAAAATCCTAAGCGTGAATATGGTTGGTTTTGGATGCTGCTGGATGTATCCCATTTCTGAGAGGAGTAGTTGCTCACCATGGACTGGGGTCCCACCACTAGGGCAATGTGAAAAAATCACATCTATGGGGAAGACGGATGAGGTGTGCCGTACAACTAGAAAGAACTCCTCTTCCAGGCAGTTTTCATATGTGTCCCTAAGAACAGTACCAACTCTGCTCCTCCCCCTCCAAAAACTCAAGTAAAATGTAACTGAAAACCATTGCATTAGAATATAGGCTATGGTTCATGTGACTAACATGCTCTTTCATGTAGATATTTTCCCACTGTTAAAGTTACCTAAGACATTATCTCTTCTGCTTTCCTTTTATGGTCTGTAATGTCCTATGCAATCTGGTTCTGAGCTATCACAGGATGTCATTTCCTTCTGTGCTTTACTCCTCACTCATTCCCTTTGCTCTAGCCACCCTGACCTTTCTATCTGTCCTTTGAATATACATGGCTCGTTCCTATTTGGAAACATTTGCACTTATTATTCTTACTGTTTAAGATTTTCCTATCCCAGATCTTCCCTGTAACCCCTTCTGTCTTAGAATTTGGGTGTCAACCCCAAACCCAGATAACACCTTCTTAGAGAGGCTATGCCTACATACTATACTGACACTCTATTTTTGCCTTCTTTATAGCTATATTTTAAATACCTAAAACCTTTTTTTTAATTATAATTTTGTTTGTAGTACTGCTATTTCCATGAGGACAAGACTTTTGAATTTCTAATTCCTAGTCCCAAATTAGTACGTAGCAGATGACTAGTAAGTAACTGTTGAGTGAATGAATGAATGAATGAGTGGGTGAGTGAATTAATAAATGGTCTCCTGACACAGGAGAGAGGGGACCAAGAAAGGGAGAAGGAGAACTGGTGAGCATGTGTCTTACAGGACTGCATAGTACTTCCAAATGTAGTCTAGTGGACAATGGCCCTCAACTTCGTTTACACATTGGAATCATCTAGGGACCTTAAAATGAAGCGTTGATACCTGGATCCCACTCCCAAGATTCCAGTGGGTCTCTTGCAGCTCTTCACATAAGTGAATTCTGAGCCTCTAAATCTAGAGCCACTAAGCAATACTGTTCACTGAAGATACCCTCAAAACATTTTGTCTGAAATGAGATTCAGACGACTGCTATTTACCTTAAATATCAACATTCCAATGACTGGTGGGAACTTTTTGGTTTATAAGAAAAGATATATGGAACTTTTGTTAGAGGACAAACTAGGAATGGTAAATGAGACAAATTCAGAATTTTCCACATTAGCATCTGCCTTGGTCATTGAACATTAAAATAGAATAGGGAGAGTAACTTAACAGTCCTCCTGGGAATAGGAGTGGGTTTTGACATTTTGAAGGTCACATCTCTGTCCCCAAGGGAAGCACAGAGGAAAAGGAAACCAGGTTCATGCCCTAAGCCCATCTCTTAGCTTGTATGGGAAAAGTACCAATGGCATTGATGGAACCTGTGGAGCTCCATGCTGATTGAGAAAAATATTAAAGCAGCAAAACTCTCTTTTCAAAGGAAATCAAACCATAATCCCAATTTCTAAAACTGATCAAAGTGGAGCAGTTCTGTTTGAAGTGGAGTTTGTAGCCTGGAGGCCAGCTCAGTCCAGGCTGCCTCACACAATCCCTATCCCCAGGTGGCCCTGTAAGACTGAAGCCTAAGGCTCTGCCAAATGTAATTTGAAAAACACTATTCCAGATCATGCTTTCCAGAGGAGCAATGGCACATTTCTCCTTGTTCAGAAAGCTTCCCATGAGAAAAGCTAAACTAAGGACCAATAGATAAGGGGTAGTGTGGTTTCTTCAGTATCAGTGTTGATCATGGTATTGAGATTAACCAGATTCGGCCCTTTTTAAGGACATTTCAGTGCACATGAGCATCATTCCCACAGAGTGTCCCCAGCAGCTCTAGGCACATACCCTACCAGCTTAGCATCCATACAGAAAAAAATAAAATGCAGATTCTGATTCAGTGGACTTGGGATGGGGCCCCAGCTCTGCCTTTCTGATAAGGTCCCTTGTGCTGCCATTACTTTGAATACTAGGGTTTCAAACAAGAATTAGTATGTCAGAATCTCTTGTGGGACTTATTGAAAATGCAGATTTTTGGCCCCATCCCAGAGCTTCTGGATCCAGTCCTTTGATTATGGGTCTAGAGGTTTTTGTTTTTAACAGGCTCCCAGGTTTTTCTGATACTCACCATATTTTACAACTGTACTCTAGCATGTGTTTACCTACATAGCTTATTCTTGAAGAACCCAGGAAGAGAATCTGAGACTCAACAAATGCTACTGCTATAGTGGGACCTGGAGATCATCTAATAGCTACCCTGGTTGATTAGAAAGCTAAGGTCCCAAAGGGCAGACAATTCTGCCAAGTGCCCATCACCAACTGGCTTTACAGCAAGCAGACACCAGAATGAAAGCTTCTGACTTTCTAATTCTCAGTTTCCGCTAGAACACAATTGGCCTGTGTTTGTCACTGCTTCTCTATCTGTGCTGCTTATGAGGCCAGAGACCTGTTTTCTGCTGTATTCTCAAAGCCCAGCACAGTGCCAGGCAGAGAAGTAAATATTGTTGTTGTGTACTCCTGCTATGCTTGTAGCTAATCAGTTACTTCCAACATTTCTCATTAAAAGTTCTCAAGTTATAAAAATTAAAATTCTACAGCTCAGGAAAAACAGAGAAAATTTTACAACATTAAAAAATGTATGTTCCCAAGTAAAATAAGAAAGTTCTTATAAGAGTCTGAGCATATAATAGTAAGCACTAAGAACGTGGTCTATGTGAAGCAGAGGGGATGGCTCTAGAATTTAGCTCTGGCTCCTACAGTATTGCTAGGTGTGTAAATTTTGCTCAACTACTCTGAGTCTTGGTTTCCTCATGTGTAGATTGGAGACATCAATAGATCCTATGTCATGGGATTTTATGAATATTTAACTGGTAAATGTAAAATGTTTAACATGGTGCCTGGTACACAGTAAGTGCTTAATCTAGCAATAGTCCTGTTGATTACAAACGCCATGATGGTGATTCCATCAGTTATACCAGAAGCTAAAGTATTATGCTCCCCTTGCCAACTGCCTACCCATAATAACTGAAGATAGATCATCTCTGAAGTGGTCATGTACAATGTGTAGACCCTAGGATGGCAGAAAACAAATGTGGCTTTTGCACAGCTTCCTACCAGTACCTTTCCAAGGCATAGCATGTCACCTCTACAGGATCAAGTGGTTACTGAGATTCTGAGGAACCCAGTTACTGAGCTGAGTCACTCCTAAATGGCCAAGATAACAGGAGGACTGAATTCTCTACGTGGGACTCTTTGGAGGGTCCAAATATTGACTAGCTAGCTTAGAGGCTACTGCAGAGAGGTGAGGCAAGGGCTTCTTGAGCAATGTGTTTCACTCCATAGCCAGAGAGTAGAGGCAAGATATTTTTAGCCCAATTACTAAATGGAGGAATGTGAGTTTGAAACGCATGCTTCAGGAGTTCACTCGGGTAACGAGACTGGGTGATTATCATTCTCAGGATATGTGTTTGCTTCACACATCCTCGATTTTCAGAATAGTTCTGATTTTCAAATATTCTGTTCCATCATTCTATGAGTAAAATTCGGTTTGAGTAGATATCCTGATTCTATAGAGAAGTGGTTGGGAAAATACAGAGATCACATGAAAGACTCGGTGGTTAAGGAAAAACTACCACATGCTATAAATAGATGTCATCCCCTTTACCTCAGTGATGAGTCAGATTATTTTTCACTTGCAAGTGACAGAAACTAACTCCAACTGGGTTTAGCAAAAAGGGAATTTACCAGCCTTGTGACTGAAAAGTCCGGGGGATGCATGGCTGGCTGGATGCAGATTGCTGAACAATGATCTAGCTGACCTGCTCTCTTCACCTCTTCACTCCTTCCTCTGCATCAGTTTCCTTCTCAAGCAGATTCCTTTTGAGGTGTCCTCAGCAGCCCTGGGCTCATACCCTGTCAGCTTAGCTTCCACAGAGAATGAAAGTGACTTTCTAAATGAGTTCAGCAAAAGCTCCGAAAATTTCCTCTGGCTGGACCTGGGTCATTTGTCCCTCCCACCCCCACCAGTCGAGGGAACAGTTTCTGCAACACCTTAACACATGACCTAGAAGATTCCCCAAAGGACACTGAGGTTTTGATATCGAAACAGGGACAGTGTGAACACTGAGTAGAGAAATGTAATAAATGTTCTTACATCCTTTCCCTCTGAGTTGAGATTCTGCTTCCCACTATTTCTTTATGCTTAGTTGTTCTAGAATAAACTTCCTCCACACACCATTGTCATCTGCCTACAAGAGATCTACCTTTTCCCCACAAAGGATATTCATTTGGCCTCCCTCTAATTTCTCTGTCTGTGCTACAAGAACCTCAGTGAGGTCTTGGTTCTGCCTGTTGACTGTCTCTTCTCTCGTATAAGATGATCTTTCGCATCGGCTCCCTTTCGCCTCCTCAGTCTCCATAAAAGTTTGTCACTAAACTCCCGCAATCCTTTTCTAACTGTGGAAGGAAGGAAGATGCCTGTAGCTGCAGGCAGCTTGGAAGAACTGCTTTTAGGATTTCGTGGGGAAAAAATAGACACAATTTTTGCTACCATATGTTATATCTTTGGCAAACTGCAGAATGGGCCTACAGTTACTCTTAGCTCACCAGAGCAAGTACTTCCAAATGATTTGTCCGGATCCAACTTGCAAATTGTATTCAGATACCTAATTAGATCTGAATTTGCAAATGAGACCTCTGCTACCCTTGTGTGGAACAATTTGCTTTATTAAATGAGAGGTGATATGTGTATATTACAAACTTAGCACGTTAAGCTTCACAGTCACACAGATGTTGGTAGAACTCCAAGATTGCCCAGTACTTACCATGTAGTTGAATGTCAAAAGGTTTCAACAGGGTTTCAGAGAGTAAAATAGGGACATTTATATAAAATATACTTTTCTACCCAGCACAGCACATCAGAGCTTCCTGTAGGATGGATTAAAAATGGCTAACATTTATGGACTATTTATTGTGTCAGACGCTAAGCAGAACCCACTCACTTTTCCAAAGCCCTATAGGGAAGGTACTAGTACTATTCTCATTTTTCAATTAAAGAAGCTAAGGCACTGTGAGGTTAACTGAAAGCTGGACCGTGAGGAAGATTCAGGCCATCAGACTCCAGATCCCAAGCTCTAGCATACTATGTAGGTCCAATAGGATGATCATCTCTATGTAGAGCTGATCCATGATTACTGACTTTTTTTAATTTAAATTTTTATAAAATATTTATTGTATGCCTTCTCTAAGCTAGATATTGGATGTGTTCAATGCTCTGAAAATTTGTGAGAAGTCCCAGGTAGCACTTGAGATGAAAAGCAATAACTAAAACCTATTGAATACTTATTAAGTATCATGCTTGTGTTAAGCACTTTACAGGTTTTTATTTTCTCATGTATTTAATCCTTCTACAACCTTTCTTAGATACTCTCTCCATTTTAGAATAAGGAAACCAAGGCTTAGAGAGGAGAGAAAACTTGCTGAAGGCACCCAGTAAGTAAGTGGCAGAGCTGGGAGTTAAACCCAAGTATTTAGGCACCAACACCTTTGCTTTTGACTTCTGTTCCACTCCATACCCTACCACAGCGACCACATCCTCATGGCCACCGGCAAGGACAAATGATGCCTTGTAGAACCCAATCAGCTTTCCACTCAGTATTCCTCAATCATCATGCAAGAGTATTTTTCCTTTTCTTTTTTTTCTGATAGTCATCACCTGTCAAAACTTTAAGTGGTAGGCCGTAGGTATTTCATTTTTAAATTCAGTTGCAAAATGAAAAATTTTTCTAAGAGTGAGATTTTTGTCACTGAGGAAAGTGACACAATGCTATAGTATCAGTTCATTTAACAAATTTCCTAAGAGGTTGCCGGTGCCAGGCTCTGTGCCAGGTGTTGGGATGCATGTTAAGACACAGGCAGTACCACAAGGATGCATACACTTTGGTGCTGAGTTTTAAAGCAGAGGGAGGGCCAAGGTGCCTTAGAGGTCTGTTCTGAGCTACCCACAACAGCTAGCAAACTGGGTCACCTGCCGCAGGTAATGGAAAGCATGTTATCTTGTCAAAGGGAACACAGTTTTAAAAGTTATGTGTTTGGATTAAGAATAACTCTGGTGGCAAAATTTTAAAAATATAGTCTATCAGAGATTTAAACAAATAATGGGTGAACTATGCAGTCGACAGAATTGATTCAGTTGCTCCACAATATCATCAGGTCCTTCCCATCTGTTTACTCTAGTCATGAAGTCCTTGCCTATGCCTGTGTCCTGACTAGTATTACCTAGGTTTTCTTCTAGGGTTTTTATGGTGTTGGGTCTTATGTTTAAATCTTTAATCTATCTGGAGTTAATTTTTGTATAAGGTGTGAGGAAGGCATGCAGTTTCTGCTTTCTGCACATGGCTAACCAGTTTTCCCAACACCATTTATTAAACAGGGAATCCTTTCCCCGTTTCTTGTTTTTGTCAGGTTTGTCAAAGATCAGATGATTATAGATGTGTTGTGTTACTTCCAAGACCTCTGTTCTGTTCCATTGGTCTATATCTCTGTTTTGGTACCAGTACCATGCTGTTTTGATTACTGTAGCCTTGCAGTGTAGTTTGAAGTCAGGTAGTGTGATGCCTCCAGCTTTGTTTTTTTTTTTTTGTTTTTTTTTTGCTTATGATTTTCTTGGCTATGTGGGCTTTTTTTTTGGTTCCATATGAAGTTTGAGGTTGTTTTTTCTAATTCTGTGAAGATGGGGATTGCATTGAATCTATAAGTTACTTTGGGCAGTATGGCCATTTTCATGATACTGAGTCTTCCTAACCATGAGCATGGAATGTTTTTCCATCTGTTTGTATCCTCTCTTATTTCCTTGAGCAGTGGTTTGAAGTTCTCCTTGAAGAGGTCCTTCATGTCTCTTGTCTACCTTAAATGTAATCATTGTTTTTTCATAGTGATATGTTTTACCTCATTATCTTGGAATGGGTGCTGTAGCTCCAAACAACATCAGCGTAGGAAGTGGGCAACAGAGTGGTATTCAAAAAGATCTTTTCCTGTAGAGGCATTCTCCTTTTCATTAACAAAGAAAAAAGCTTTCTCCATCCCAGAGACTTTCTATCTAATTGGCCAGAACTGAGTCACACTGTGATGCTTACCTGCAAAGGAGGTTGGGAAAGAAGCAAGTGTCCAGCTTTTTTCCAGTCTCTTTTGTGCAGGGTGGACAAGGAAAATAGATATGGCTGGGTTATTTAACCAGTAGTTTCTTCCACATTGTGAAAGAATGTGTTATAGCTGAAGCATCTTTAACAATATAATTATAAGTTATGTGAGGACAAAAACATTTAATTTGTCAGTTTATTAGAGTTAATAACATAGAAGTGGGTCACATGTTAGAGGCTGGGAAATTCTTGCATTTTTACTTATGAATTTTGAAGACTCACTGGAGACATTAATAGACTGAATATTGGGGACTTAACTGTTCTTGCTAGAGTTGTAAAAGAGCAGAACCTTTTATCATAACCTAGGAGTGAACATCTTTCAAAATTAGCTTCTAGAACTTTCCTTCAGACTGGGCAGCAATTTCAGCTAAACTCTATGCAGCTTTTAGACCTTTGTGTTAATTATAGCTTAGGTACTGTGGATAGCACTGACTTTGTAATTTGTGCCAGAGTGCCGGAAAACTCCCTAATGGCTTCCCTTGGCTAGGAGAGGGAGTTTCCTGGCCCCTGTACTTCCGGGTGAGGCAATGCCCCACCCTGCTTCGGCTCACCCTCCTTGGGCTACAACAATGCCTAACCAAGCCCAAAGAGATGAACCAGGTACCTGAGTTGGAAATGCGAGATCACCCACCTTCTGCGTTGCTCTCGCTGGCAGCTATGCACCAGAGCTGTTCCTAGGCAGCCAGCTTGCTGGAAATCCCACCAATTTTGTAACTGATGGAGCTCAGTGCAAAATAACACCTCGGAGCTCTTGTTCAAAAATTATCCAGTATTTAAAGATGGTAAGAGCAAAGAACTAAACAAAACATGGGACCCTGTGCAAGTGTAGAGACTGCACATCCACGAAGCTGGGCTGTCAGAGGGCAGCTGGTTCACAGGTGAAGTCTCGACTTGCAGGAGTGACAAACTCTAGGTCTTGGTTACAAGTGTGGGATCCACTCCTCCAAAGTATGGCATGGTGGTTAATAGTCGATGCTTTCAAACAGGCCCACTCTGTATTCTAATTCTAATTCTGCTACTTCATTATGCAGTGATTTTAGAAACTTGTTTAGTATTACAAAAATTTAATTTCCTGGCTGGGTACAGTGGCTCATACTTGTAATCCCACCACTGTGAAGACCAAGGCAGGCCTTGAGGCCAGCAGTTGCAGACCAGCTTAAGCAACAAAGTAAGATCCTGGATCTGCAAAAAAAAAATATAAAAATTAGCTGGGCGTGGTGGTGCACACCTGTAGTTCTTAGCTACTCAGGAGGCTGAGGTGGGAGAATCACTTGAACCCAGGTTGATGCTGCAGTGAGCTACGATTATGCCACTGCACTCCAGCCTGGGTGACAGCCAAGACCTCGTCTCTTAAAAAAAGATTCCATTCCCTCTCTTTTAAAAGGATGATAGTAATATCTCCACTATATGTTATTAAGAAGAATAAATTAAATAATAGAGGATTTTTTAAATCATAGCATATGCCTAATAGATACTATACTGAATCCTCAAGGAAAGGTTGCTGTGACCTTATTTCGCTGACTCAAAAACTCATTGTACCATGTTAGACAGGGACAGATTCTCAAACATTGAATTCACAAGAGAATGATTTATAAATTGCAGTGTTCATTTATTCTTATGTAAGGAGTTGTCTTGACTCTGGAAATATTGTTTAGATTAGTAGGTTGCTGTCTGAATACAGAATCCTTATTTTCCTCAGACGCATGTGTCCTGAGGTTTCCAAGGCCAAATAAGTTGAAATCCTTTGGATTTAGTCAAGGTGCTTTTTCTTTTTACAGGACTTGTCAGAGCCTTAAGCATGTTTATGAGTTATTTGAATTCCCAAGAGGATTTTCAAACTTACCTAAGACTGTGTTATAGAATCAATATGGTGATTAAATTTAATTAGCATTTAACATAAACAGGGTAGTGTTTTGTATATGGACACATGCATGCATCAACTACCATTAGCCTACACAGTAGGTAAATTTAGAAAGCATTTGAAGCACCCTTAGCAAGAATCTAATTTCAGAGGTAGTTGCTCAGACATTTTGAATGTCACCATTATAATCGAGCCCATAGATTTTGTTAATTTGCACAAGGAAAATAAGAAATTTTTTTTATTGTTAAAATAGATGATGGTTAATTATGTCATAGGCTAGAATAATTGCATAGCCTCCGCCCCTTTTATAAACAAAGTTTGTAAATCAGAAAAGCCTAATCTCTTTATTCAAAGTCCTGCACTCCCACTTCATGGAAGACTCTATCACTTGACATGGTCCAGCCACCAGACAGTCACAGTCTCAGTCTTAGGCAGAGTGAACATTTTATGCAGGGGCTTATGCAAGATCCTAAAGACACTGGGGGACTTCCCTGAGCTTAGAGGAACATCTATGCATTACTGTTGTATTGTGCTTAATGGCTATTACATATATGTGCGTGTGCTAGGATTTTGATCCGAGGCATGCTTGCATTATGACTTCTTATCTGGCAGGAGGATCGAGAGGTGGAGGGTACACGTGAAAGCTGAAAATATTTATGAAAACAACCCAACTGTTTTACACAGCCAAATGGGCTTAGAGAATTCACCATGGAATGCTTTATGTTACAACCCATGGAGCTAGTGTTCTTAGGAACACACTTTGGAAAAGTGTGGCGTTAACACACAAGCACAGAGTTAATCTCTTAGGAGCTCTTTTCATCAGTCTAGAGTAGACTGGAACAGTTGATCTAGTTCTTTGCTATTTAGGTTTTCTTTTTCTTTCTAACTTGTAATGATTTCTAACTTGTAATTGATAAGAAAAGTCTTAGAGAGGCATCAAAATGAAATCTCGTTTGATTTTGCACATAAGGAGCTACTTTTATTGGAAAGAATAAACTTGAGGAAGTTGGGGGAAATCAAAGACACAGTCATTCTACCTGTGTGCTAATAATCTATCTATGTGAAAAATGCAGCACTTAGACATCAGCTGGGTGTTTCTATGTGTTTAAATGCTTCTTATTTATAGAGTGACATTTAGATAACTGCCTAAAAATTTTACTTTCAAAGGTATGATGTTGTAAGACTCATCCTAAGACAAAGTCCTTTGTGATTAAAAAAAGAAATCACTGCTCTTCTGTGGCTAGCACACATTAAGTAATCAAATGAAGAACTGCATGGAATAAATACAGTAGTTGACTTCTGCTAAAAATGTTTTGAAGAGAGGAAGTGGGGGCTTTCTCCTCTTTGACATACAAAGCACATTGCTTTCTAATGGATTCCACAGCAAAAGCAAAATCCAAACAAAGCAGCATCTTTTGCTCTAACCTACATGCAATGTAAGTGAGATTCCAAGTATGCAAATAGTGGGAGGAAAGAAATGCATTTTCACTACCCCAATTATTGCATATGCTTGAGAATATGAATAGTAATTGCCCTTGAATTGGAGGATTAACGTGCACTACCTTTTTTCTTGTTTTTAGATATTTGAATCTGCCTGATTTTTATTTACTGTTTCTTTGATTCTTTTTCTGTAAAAAGTATTGTGGCCATTGAAGTAAAACTTCCCTCTATCCAGGCCAGCTGTTTCTTTCTAGATGTCAGTAAGACTGTCTCATGTCTGTCATAAGCTCAGTTTTGAAAGTAAGCCATGACTTTATTTATTCTTTTGGTCCAAGTGTGAGTAAAATTGGTGCCATGTTACAGCAATTTCTGCAAAGTGGGCACTCCAGAACCCCAGTTTTGAACTCTGAGGCTACAGACCTGGATGCTTAGCCCTCCCTCAACACCATCCTTTTCCTGAGCCCTTACTATGAGTTAGTGTGTAAGTCTAACTCCCCCACTTCACCATTAGACAGGGACCTTGTCTTATTTTCCTTTGTGTCCCCATCCGCTTCTCCCCAGGACTGGAGCCAGTGTTCCATCCCAAGTAGACACTAGATATTTGTTGACTACTTTAGTACTTCTGGAGGGACCATTTAGGGCACTGTTGAAAGAGTGGGGAAAATGGCTTTGGAATCATATGTGAGAAAGGAGGCTTGGTTCTTCAGACTGGAATGAAGTAAAGTGGGAGGATAAAGGATGTTTGAAGAATCTGAGGCAGAGGACACTAGGGAAACAATGCAGAGGAAAATTCTGTGATTTGTCTTTGGAGTTCAATTTATCGAGACTTGGTCAACCTCAAGACATCAAAAGTAATACCATCTCAGAAACAGACTGCACTGTCCACTACAGTTGTCAGTAGCCACAATGTGGCAATTTAAATTTAAACTAATTAAAATTAAACAAAATAAAAATTCAGTTCCTGAGTCATACTAGCCACAGCCCAAGTGCTCAGTAGCCATATGTGTCTTGTGACTGCTGCATTGGACATCATAGATGTAAAACATTTCCATCAACTCAGAAAGCTCTGCTGAACAGCACTGCTCTTAGGGATGATAACATCTCCATTTCATTTCACCCCTTGTATATTTATTCTGCAGATATTAACTAAGCACCTACTTTGTTCCTATCACTGTACTGAGAAGCGGCTGAAATGCTTAAAAGCATAGACCCTGGAGCAACCTGGTTCAGCTGTTCACTCACGGTGTGACACTGGGCCAGGTCACCCAGCTTCCCTGTGCTCTAATTTAATCAGCTATAAAATGAAGATAATAAAATTATCCACCTCATAGAGTTGTTGTGAAGATTAAATGAGCGTGTGTTTTTGCATGTATGTGCACATGTATGTCTATGTTTATAAATGTATATATGTGTATATGTGTAGGCATATTTTGCGTAAATATGTGCATGGATATACATATGTATTCATACATATTTTAGAACATTTCTGGCACATACTAAGTGCTTGGTAAGTGGGAGCTCTTACTACTTGTAAGTGTTTATTTCAGGGTTCTTAACAAAACAACTATGTGGTTCTTCCTGTCCTGGAGTTTGCCATCTAGTAGGAGCAGCAGAGACTAAATCATTAAACAAATTAAGAATGACAAACTGTGACAAGAATTGTAAAGGAAATGAATAGGCTGTAACAATAGAGGAAAAGCCACCTAGAAAGCACCTTAGAGGAGGTGACATTTAAGCTAAAACAAGAGGAGAAGAGGAGAAATGCCAGCCATGAAAAGAGAGGAAGAGAGAGAATCCTAGGCAAAGGAAAGCATGCTAGCAAAGAGGACCATGTGACTATACTACAGAGGTCAAGGGAGGGGCTTCAGATGAGACTGGAAGGAATGATAAAGAGCAGCCACCTCCTACAGGGCTGAAGCCAGGGCTAAAGCATCTGCACAGGGGAAATATATATACAGTGATCACTCGGGGGGTTGTATGAGGCAAAGATTAGAGGGGCAGGGAGAGTGAAAGCAGAAAGACCATTAGAAGGCTATTTTAATAGATCAAGTGCAGGGGAATGATTCAGAGTTAGTAAGTCATGGAACTGGAGAGAAATGAGCAGTTTCTACATATATTTGAGAGATAGACCCAGTACAATTTTCTGATGGATGACATGAGGTTGACAAGAGGGAGGCATTGAGGCTGATCCTCAGGTTTCTGAATTGATTAACTGGGTAGACAGTGATTTCATTTACTGACATAAAGAAGGCCCAAGAGAACATTTTTGAGGAAGAAAAACCAAAACTACTTGATGACAAGTAGTCTGCTACATATGAAAGTCTGGTGTCCAGGTGAAAGGCTAGGTTAGAGACAGGAACATGGGCATCATGAGCTCATAGATGACATTTAAAAGACAGGACAGAAGACCAACTTCTGGTGTGGAAGGGGGAGACCTGCAGATTTTCTCCCCAGTAAAGCAACTATTTAATTAAAGAAATTTTTGGATTTAAAAAATAATTTAAAGCTTCCAGAAATTGTCCTAGGGTCGTACAATAAATGGACAAATATTCACTTGAGTATTTTTACTAAATCTCAATAAGAACAGTGATAGCCTGTGACATTTGAGACATGACACTTCTCTGCCAGGTCCATGTTATGTAATCATCTAGGAAGAAGTGGATTGCCAACATTTTCCATCCTCCCCCACAAGCCCTATTCAGAAGCTCTATTCAGAGAGGACTGGTGCTCCTTCCACCTAGCCCCTGTTTTGAGGACAGAAGTTATAGGCCAGACAGGGCAGGCCAAGAATTTTGCACTCCAGTCATTCTTGACCAGCTTGCTGATAAGGCAGGAGTCCCATATTAGAAGGGGCAAGCTAAGAAAACCGTGCACCACTACCATTCCCTAATGCCTGCTCATAGAATAGGTTTGTCACTTTAGGAGTAGGCTTCTCTTCCCACCCTGAGCTCTTGGGCAGTGGCATAGAGCTTTATCGCAGGGGAAAAGCATGTTTCTGTAGCTCTGCCTGAGGGGATTGACTTCATTTGGAACAGAGCATGGAAAATTTCTCATCTAGAGTGTTGTCAAAAACAAGGGAAATCTTGGTAGAGAGCAATTAAGAGGGGGCTCATAGCTCCATAATACAAGCACAAGAGCAGAGCAATTAGAGGTTTAATAGACTGAATCATGGGAAGAGACAACCAAGAAGAGTCCTCCTGGGAGCACAGCAAGTCTTGGGGGTTGAAAAGGCTGTACATGAGTGATTGGTTGCACCTACTGCGGAACATCACAGCGGGAAATAAGGCAAATCTGAAACATTTCCCATGCTGCACACAGATCCATCACAAAAAAATGCAAGCTGGCACTGGCACTAGGGCTTAAGGATAAACTCCAACTCAACACTGGCTGAATAGTAACCTACTCTAACCCAGGAGCAACTTCTAAGAAGCTACGCTTAAAAAGAAAACCACATATTTTCCTAACAAACTGGAAGATTGTGCATATGCCCAAAGCTGAGCCCTCCTAGAAGTAAATAGAGGGGGGAGAAACAAAGCTACTGGTTCCTGGGTAAACAGGTCCATCTTATGGAATTATCTGGGAAGGAGTGGATTGCCAACATTTTCCATCCTCCCCCACAAGCCCCATGTTGCAGAAGCTCTGTTCAGAGGACTGGTGCTCCCTCCACCTAGCCACCTAGCAATTAAGGTAAGCAGGGAGAAAAAGTGTAAACTTCTTCATCTGTTAGAGCGGGTACCATGTTACTTATACAACTAGTGGTAAAGAGCAAAAATTTAATTGCCAAGGTGGTAACTTTTGATCAATAAGTGGCTTACTTATAATAAGTGGGCAATTCATGAATGATCCTATATCATTCGACAAAAAGGTTTAAAAAAAAGTAAATAATATGAGGAAGAACATCAGAGGCTGCAGCTGCACTCTAGAGGGAAAAATACTTTACAGGGTTAGTTAACTAAGTTATTAAACAAACAAATCAATGACATGGAAAGCAGTAGCAATACCAACCCCTTAGGTGCAGAGGGCTGGTGGGTGGACAGGAGCTGGAATCAATATCTAGAGTTGCTACAGTATATTATCTAATATGTCCAGATTTCAACAAAAATTTATAAGACATTTAATGAAGGAGAAAAGTGTGACTCATTAAAAGAAAAAAAGCAGTCAATAGTAAGCGTTTAAAGAAATTTACATGTTGGAATTAACAGACAAAGACTTCAACACAGCCACTATAAATATGTTCAAAGAACTAAAGGAGAGCATGTTTAAAGAATTAAAGGAAGGTATAAGCACAATGTCTTTCCCAATTAAAAATATCAGTAAAGAGACAAACTTATTTTTTTAAAGAGCAAAATAGAAATTCTGGAGTTAAATATAACAAAATTTAAAAAACACTAGATGGGCTCAGAAGTAGATTTTAGCTGTAAGAAGAAAGGATCTGCAAATCTGAACATAATAGAGATTATCTAACATAAAAAGAAAAAATAATAAAATGAACACAGCATCAGAGGAATGTGGGACACAATTAAATATGTCAACATACAAGTAATAGAAGTATCAGAAGAAAAGCAGAGAGAGGTAGAAAAAAAATTCAAAAAGAATGACTGAAAACATCCCACATTCGATGGAAAAAAATTTATGTAGGCAAGAAACTCAACAAATTCCAAGTTGAATAAATACAAATAGACCATACTGAGACATATAATAGTAAATGTTTGTAAGTCAAAGAGAAAGAGAATGTCTTGAAAGTAGTAAAAGGCAAATCACTCATCACAAACTCTAATGAGATACATGGCTGACCTTGGATCACAAACAGTAGAGTCCAGAAGGCAATGAAATGACATATTTAAAATGCTGAAGGGGAAAAAAAAACTGTCAACAAAGAATTGGCCAAATTATCTTTTAAAATGAAAGGCAAAATAAATAATTCCCTAGATAAAATCTGAAGGAATTTGTTGCTAGAAGATCTGCCTTAAAAGAAATGCTACAAAAATTTTTGTAGGCTGAAAACTAAGTGACATCAGACAATAATTTGAATCCACACAAAAAAAGCAAGGAACAGCAGTAAAGGTGTAAAAGACAA
The DNA here is from genome assembly GCA_004027715.1 of Plecturocebus donacophilus. NCBI lineage: Eukaryota > Metazoa > Chordata > Mammalia > Primates > Pitheciidae > Plecturocebus > Plecturocebus donacophilus. Next base: position 163,054 of record PVKP010000738.1, read on the forward strand.
TCTAGAGGGATGTCTTTGTGTAGGTGACAAAGTAGGAAGCTCCAAAAATCAGTCCCTCCACTGGGGAAAAAAAAAAAACAAAAAACAAACAACTATTGAGAAAGAGTTAATTGTCAGAATTAACTATTTTTAAAATCTAGAGCCTGGTCAAACACTTGAAGTGTCCAGGAGGGTGCTTGAAGAAATAAGAGGCTGGTACATTTTTTTCAATTTTAGCATTTCACGGAGCAGTTGCCATCTCTTATTCCCTGGGGTAACTGGTATCTGTGTGAATGACAGTCCATGTTCCTGGTGTGACTTGCTATTTTCAGGTTGGAGATAAGAACCATGTGCTTCAAAGATCAGGGTTCTATTTTTTTTTTTTAAGGGTCGTATGTTTTGATTTGCCTGGTGGAACACTGAGGGACTAGTGCAGGATTTAGTCATTGTTTCAGCCCCCTTGAACTGAAATGACCTTCCAGGCAGTATCTGTCAGGGGGAATTTAAAAGAACAAAACACGTTTTTCACTCTTTCTTTATTGGGTTAAAATATCCAAGAAAGTCTCTGTCAGGCCATTGGCTGACTGCTGAGGTAACAGAACAGAGATTTCGGTGCCATACAGGACAACAGATACAGTCTTTGCAATACAGTTTGGGAAAGTCACTAAACAGATGATTGTGCTTCTCAACAAACAGCATCAGCAACTTCTGGAAAAGGAAGATAATCTGACTCCGAGAGTTACCCCATCACAATGTTCAAAATATCCAGTTCTCAGCCAAAAAGAACAAAGCATAAAAGGAATCAGAAATGCATATCTCACAGGGAAGAAAAAATGAGAGGAAACATCCATGAGGAAACTCAAATGTTGGACATACCAGACAAAGACTTTAAATTAGCTGCATTAATATTTTCAAAGAGCAGAATCCGTGGATAAAGAACTAACTGATATCAGGAGAACAACATCTGAACAAGTTGTGGGATATGTACTTAATACAGAAAAATGTGTTATGTTTCTATATGCTCTAAATGAACAATTTAAAAAGGAAAAAATCCTTTTTAACAATGGTACGCAAAAATATAAAATATTTAGAAATACATTTATGCAACGAGGTGAAGGTCTTGTATACATAAAACTATAAAACATTGCTGAAAAAAAAATTAAAGAAGACCTGATTAAATGAAAAGACATTCCATGTTAAAGGATTGAAAGATTCAGTGTTATTAACATACCAGTATTCTCCAAAGTGGCCTACAGATTCAATGCATCCCTATCAGAATTCTGGTGATCTTCTTGCAGGAATGGAAATGTCAATCCTTAATTTCTTGTGGAAATGTGAGGAGCCCCAAGTGGAAAAAAGAGTATTTTAAAAGTTGAAGAACTCATACTTTCTGATTTCAAAACTTACTACAGAGCTACAGTAATTAAAACACTATGGTATCAACAGGACAGCAGACATGTAGGCCAATGAAATAAAACTAAGGGTTCAGAAATAAACCCAAACATCTATGGTCAATTGATTTTCAACAAAGGTACCAACACAATGCAATGGGGTAAGAATAGTCTTTTCAACAAATGGTGCTAGGAAAACATGGAAAAGAATGAGATTGGGCCCCATCTCACTATGTATGAAAGTGGTTCAACAAATTAATTATAAGAACTGTGAATATATAAAGAATAAAGCTATTAGAGTTGTAAAGCTTATGGACACATCTTCATGAACTCATTTGGCAACAGCAGATTATTAGATTTGACATTAAAAACATGAGTGACAAAAGGAAAAATAGAAAAATTTGACTTTAGAAAAATTAGGAACTTTAGGGCATCGAAGGACATAACCAAGAGAGTCAAAAGACAATCTACAAAGTGGAAGAAAATATTTGCAAATCATGCATCTGAAAAGTGTCTATTTAGTAACCAGAATACATAAAGAACTCTTACAACTCAAAAACAAAAAGACAATCCAATTCAAAAATGAGCAAAGGGCAGGGTGCAGTGGCTCACACTGTAATCTCAGCAATTTGGGAGGTTGATGCAGGAGGATCACTTGAGCCCAGGAGTTCAAACAAGTCTGGCCAACATAATGAGACCCCATCCCACAAGATAAAAAATAGAAAAATTAGCCAAGCATGGTGGCTTGTGCTTGTAGTCCCGACAACTCTGGAGGCTGAGGTAGGAGGCTTGAGTAAGCCCAGAAGGTTGAGGCTGCAGTAAGTCTTGGTCATGCCATAGAACTCCAGCCTAGTTAACAGAGTGAGGCCCTATCTCAAAAGAAAAAATAATGGGCAAAGGACTTGAATAAATATTTCTCTAAAGAAGATACACCAATGGTCAAACACACATGAGGAGCTATTAAACATCATTGGTCATTAAATAAACATAAATAAAAACCACAGTGAGATACCATTTTACATCCACTAGGTTGGCTATAAAAACAAACAACCAGAAAATAATGTTGGCAGGATGTGGAGAAATATAAACCCTTGTATATTGCTGATCAAAATGTAAAATAGTTTAGCTGCTGGGGAAAAGAGTTGGATTTCCTTAAAAAGCAAAACAGAATTACCATATGACCCACAAATCTGTTGCTAGGTATGCATCCAAGAAAAATGAAAATACTGATCTGCACAGAAAGTTGTACACAAATGTTTATAACAGCAGTATTCACTGTGGCCAAAGATTATAGAAACGTAAGCAATGTAAATGTCCAATAGGTAAATGGATAAACAGATTATGGTATATACATACAATAAGTATACATTCAGCCAAAAGAAGGAAAGAAGTACTGAGAAGTCCTAAAACACAAATGAACCATGCCAACGTTATGCTAATGAAATAAACTAGACATAGGTCATATATTGTATATTCATTTTATATGAAATATCTAGAATAGATAAACCTGTAGAGACTCAGAATAGTGATCACTAGGGGATGGGAGATGGTGAGTATGGGAAGTGATTACTTAATGAGTATGAAGTGTGATGATGAAAAAATTTTTAAATATATTTTAATTTTTTGGTACAGACGGGGTCTCACTAAGTTTCTCAGGCTGCTCTCAAATGCCTGAGCTCAGGAAATCCTCTCACTTTGGCTTCCTAAAGTTCTGAGGTTACAGTTTTTTGTTTTGATGTTGAGATGGAGTCCCGCTCTGTCGCCCAGGCTGGAGTGCAGTGGGGAGATCTTGGCTCACTGCAGCCCTGCAACCTGCACCTCCCAGGTTCAAGCGATTTTCCTGCTGCAGCCTCCACATAGCTGAGATTACAGATGCCCCCAACCACATACAGCTAATTTTCATGTTTTTAGTAGAGATGGGGTTTCTCCATGTTGGCCCAAAAAAGTTTTAAAACTAAAGAAGGTGGTGGTTGAAAAACATTGTGAATGCACTAAATGATACTGAATTCTACACTTTGATATGTTAAATTATATGTTATATGAACTTCATCTCACACACACAAAAAGATTAAAAAGTCAATTTAGGCTGGATGTGGTGTCTGACACTTGTAATCCTAGCACTTTGGGAGGCCTAGGCAGGCAAATCACTTGAGGTCAGGAGTTTTTTAGCAGCTTGGCCAACATGATAAAATCCCATCTCTACTAAAAATACAAAAATTTGCTGGGCATAGTGGTGGACACCTGTATTCCTAGCTAGTTGGGAGGCTGAGGAAGGAACATCACTTCAACTTGGGAGGTGAAGGTTGCAGTTAGCTGAGATCATGCCATTGCACTTTGGGCGACAGAGACCCTATTGGGGGGGGTGGGGGAGAGAGAGAGAGGGAAGAAGAAGAAGAGGAGAAGGGGAGGGGAGAAGGAGAAGAAAGGGGAAGGGGAAGGAAAAGGAAAGGGAAGGAGAAAACTGCACATTCCTTCCCCCTTTTTCTCCTGATTTCAGAAGAAATGTGTTTATATAAATCAATTTGCATATCACTGTATTGTTGGACTTAAAGTATATAGAAATGTAACACATCTGAAAACAACAGCACAAAGGAGGTGGGTGTGAACAAAGCAGCTTTGGGAAATGACACCAGAATGATGACTTGAGTTGATAGGAAGAAATGAAGAGAATTACAAATGGTTAAGAACATCTACATAATAAACTCTATAAATATGTACTTGATCTCCTCCTCCTTCCAGGTTCTGTAAAATATATAAAATTATATAAAGTAATAATTATTATAATGCACTGTTGGGTTTATAGCATATAAATCTAATATATTGAACAATAATATAAAATGGGGAGAAAATAGAGTTATATAATAGGAGTAAAGTTTCTATGTTTCACTGGAATTAAGTTAGTATAAATAAGAAGTTGATTTTGGTAAGATGTATATTGTAAGCCCAAGAGAAAACACTAAGAAAATAATTCTTTAAATATGAAATATTATAAAATAACTTAAAATGTTACACTAGAAAATATTGGTTCATCATAAAGAAAAGCATTAAAGAAAAAACAGAGGAACAAAAAATAATCGAGGCATAGAAACTCAAAAGTAAAGCGGCAGAGGTAAATCTAGCCATATCAATAATGCCATTAAACATACATAATTACAGAATCCATTTGAAAGCTGGAGTTAATTGGATTGAATTGAAAAACAAAACAAGGTCCAACTCCATGCTGTCTACAGCAAACACACTTTAGATTCAAAGATACGAATAGGATGCAAGCCAAAGGATGGAAAACGATACCGTGCAAACAGCAACCATAAGCAAGATGAAGTGGCTATATTAGTATCAGACAAAGGCATTTAAACAAGAAGCAAGAAAGGGTGAGATCACCCACAGAGAGGGTAGTGCTAGAGAAGAGCAGAAGACTTGGGGTGGAACTCTGGGAATTCTCAAATTTAAAGGTAGGATGGAGAGGTAGGATCTTGAAAAGGAGACCTCCAAACTACATTTTCCCAGGCTATGATGTAAGCACACAAGAGAATCCTTCAGTGTCAGCCTAAAGAATGCAGCAGTTGAACTACTCTGCTCACACATTTACCTATTCTTATTTGACTAAGGAGTCAATGAAAGATGAGAACAGTGACTTCCAAAAGCCAGAGAAATACAATAACAGAGCTGAAACTAGAAACTATGATTTCTTCTTTCACATCACACACGCTCATACACAGCAGTGATACAGATGCAGTCTTACATTTCCTTCTTTCACACTCACCAACTCTCTATCACTGTTATGGGAGCCCCCCCAAGTTTAGACTTGTAGAGGTGCAGTCACGTAGGACCCTGGTAGAAAGGTTCGAATCAATGGAATAAATTTGAGTTAGGCTGGGCGTGATGGCTCAGGCCGGTAATCCCGGCACTTTGGGAGGCTGACATGGGTGGATCACCTGAGGTCACGAGTTTGAGACCAGCCTGCCCAATATGGTGAAACCCCATCTGTACTGAAAATAAAAAAAAATTAGTTGGGCATGGTAGAGGCCGCCTGTAATCCCAGCTACTTGGTTATGCTGAGACAGGAGAATCTCTTAAACCTGGGAGGCGGAGGTTGCAGTGAGCCGAGATCATGCCACTGCACTCTAGCCTGGGTGACAGACTCAGAGTCTGTCTCGGGGGAAAAAACAAAAAAACAAAACTTGAGTTGACCACACATTAGGTGTGTCATTGTGGATGACTGGCTAACTTTTCTGAATCTTAGTTTCCTTATCTGTGATGTGGAAAGAACCACCCTGTGAGGGAGGTATCATTATGAAGAATGAATGAAGAGCACAGGATCCCTTAGAGTTCAGCCTATATTCCAGGAGCCAAAAAGATTTGAAAACCAGTCACTCTCTCCAGTCCTTTAAGGGTAGCACGAAACTTTCAAGAGGTAATTCTTTGGCAGTGAGAACTTATTTTCACAAATAGAAAGAAACAATTTGGAAGAGTCCAGTGAAAATACTGTGCTGTGTTTCAGATGCCAAAGAATAACCACCACAAAATTTTGACAGCTAAGCATAAGGCAGGATTTATTAACATCTACAGAATGAATGCACAACCAATCTTGCCATGAAAATGCCAGAAAATTAAAGTGATTTTGGGCATTTAAGTGTGTTTTAACCTATGGCTAAAGACATCTGATAAATGTCCTTGTGTATTTTTTTGGGAGGTAAACCATATATGTAGTTAGGGTCTCTCATCCTCAGAAGCAATAAGAGTTCCAATAGAGATAAGCACAGCTTTTATCCTTCATAACCTATTTGTCCCTTGATGTTCTCTATAATAAGAATCTTACCCCAGTGCTATTGTAGATTCTACCAGAGCTAAATCAGGTTGGTTTGTTAACAACAACAACAAAAACCCAAACAATAATTATTTGTAGAATAACAGATCAGTATCATCATAAACACAAATTACGCCAGCTCTCCTGAGAACATGAGCAATGATATGGGAAGAGATAGGACCCCCACTGGTAATATACCATAAAGCCTGATGCAACTTACAAATGCAGAATGACAGCAACTTGGGCCAATTTTCAGCTTAAGGAGTTTTTATCATGGAAGATATTGCCATTATCATGGAAGACTGAGCTAAACATTTTGTAACTTGCAACCTGCCACATGTTGTGCCATTGGCGTGGGCTCCAGAGTTAACCCATAGATTTTATTCTGTTCCAATTCTAGACAATTGGGAGCAATCACTATGTTCAGAAGGATTCTGATGCTCACTGGAAGGCAGATTTGGATGATGCCAACTACTTTCTTTTCTCGGTTGCCCAGGCTGGAGTACAATGGCATGATCTCAGCTCATTGCAACCTCAGCCTCCCAGGTTCAATCAGTTCTTCTGCCTCAACCTCCTGAGTAGCTGGGATTACAGGCATGCGGCACCAGGCCTGGCTAACTTTTTTTGTATTTTTAGTAGAGACAGAGTTTCACCATACAGATCAGGCAGGTCTCGAACTCCTGACCTTGTGATCTTGCCAGTCTCAGACTTCCAAAGTGCTGGGACTACAGGCGTGAGCCACCATGCTTGGCCGATGCCAAGTACTGTTTAAAAATTATTGCTGCCAGTGGAAGGAAGAAAATTGCAGATAGAGTAGAATTTTCTGCTTTCATGCTGTAAAGACAGAACATAAAGATATGGACAAGTCTAGAATAGTTAGGTAATAAATAGAGTGATCTTGATTCATTATTTGATAGTACTGCCTATAGGACTTTATAAGTGAAGTAAACTGGAGTTCTTAATGCACATTCTTGGAAGAAACTGTCCCCTCTTGGTTTTGGATGCCTGATGGGGGAGTAAGGAGCATCATTTATTTAGAAGAAACTGGGAGGGAGGAGAAAGAATAGAAAGCAAAGGTAATCATAATACATTTCATTGCTATTATTCATAAAATTGCTGTTTTAAGTGGGTTTTTTAATGGTGCTATTCAACTCTTCAGTTAAACAATAGATACTATTTAGAAAGGGAAAATGAATTTACTGACCTTTATAGGATTTTTTTTCTCTTTCTAGCAAGAATAGATGCTCTATTCTTGCCTTTATATGTTTTTTTTTCTTTTAAGTTGACATTTGCAATTTGTGGATATTATATTAAAATGTAATATCCATTCTTTTTTCTGAATGATAAAAATCAGCTTAGCATGATGCATGTCTTTTTGGTATAAATAAAGGGAAACAGCTGAATTTATGAAAATAAATCTAAAAATACAGTTTATTTTTATTGGAGCCGAATCTTTTCTTGAGTTCTCCTTGTTATGCTGTAAGTCCTTTATCCTTTAAATCTCTATTCATTAATGCATGAAGCCAAAAATCATTAAGAGTACTGCTTCATTATAAATTGTTCAGACAAGCTTTCTGTGCCGGAGTTTTACACTGACAATAGCTTCTAGGGTTGTAACATTTTCTTTAACTGCTCATGTTAACTGGCCAGTATTACATCATTGTTGACAAGTCTCCAAATCAGAGTGACTGCTGAGTGTGTCCATTCAACAAAAATATCATTGCATATTGTTCTGAAGAATAGCCTTAAGAGCAGGAGTGTATCTCTCATCTTTCCCAATGCTTTCCCCTGTCATTAACCAGTAATTCTAATAACCTTATGACAGAGTCCACTGTGAATGTGCCCACTTAAAGAAAGGAAGAAAAAAGAGGAAACGTTCTACAGAAAGAGCTGTGTCAGAGGTTACACGTTGCCAGTGTCATTTTCTGATAGGAGCAGCTGCCTTTCAATGATTTGCTTTTTTCAATGGTCAATTACACTCTAGAGTGGCTGATCAGATCAATAATGCTGCTTAAATTGCTGAGGAATCTGAAGCTGGGTTGACAGGAACAACATCCTCTCCTCCTCATTTCAGTCAAATCAGTCAGCCACAGGCCTCCTACAAGGTAACAAAATTGGCAGAGCTGTGAGGTCTGATATTCCAATTGTCCTTCCAGGGAGGAAAATCATCCCTGAAGTCTCAGAGTCACAGATTCTTATAGTTTAAAAGAAATATCCAGTGGTTCTTAACTGTATCTTGCATCATGGTCTTCTATGAATCCAACACAAGCCATATATGAAATCCCTTTCCCCAAAAATACACATAAAATCTTCCTGTAATTAAAGCTCACTCATGAAACTCACCCGTGAAACTCACCTTTGCTTTTTCAGGTGATGAAATACAAACTCAGGTGAAGTTACATGCCCAAGTTCACATAACTTCTAACTCAGGCCCCTGTCAAATTCTCTATTGATACCTCATGAGAGTTCTGAGATGATCAGGTCTTCTTCGTCTGTTCTAGGAAATAGTACTGTGGTTCTATATAGTTCAGCTTTGTTCATGCATTTAACAATATGTATTGAGTCCTAGAGCCAGGCACTGTGCTTGTTCATTCTTATCTTCCATAGCACTGGTCCCACAAACCAAAGAAGAATCATAATGGCAGTCTTACATGTTGATTTTACCTGTTGGAAAAGTTCAGAGAATGCTATTCAGCTGATTCTTTTTGTCAGACAAGGAAAATAGACCTCTAAAACAGATCTAACTGCCTTAGAATCCTTAATGTTCCCTCTGGTACTTTTACAATCAAATCCAATTCTCTGCCTGGTGTTGAAGACTCATTCATACATATAAAATTTTATGTTCTGTCCCATCTTTCCAGACCCCTGTACTCAAAACCACTTTGCTTAAGACACACCATTCTACTCTGTACCAAATCATTAAAAAAAAAAAAAAAAATCAGTACTATTCTTCTTTCAAGTGATTCCCACCCAGAAATTACTATAGCTCTATCCCTCCTTCCAGGCCTGAGTCCTATCTCCCTTTCTTTCTGAATCCTATCCTGATCACCTGACTTAAAATCTCCACCTCCCCTTTTCCTCATAATTCCTATGGCTCATATGGCTATGTCCACTTGGAGGCTAATGGTTGATAGTCCTGCTTTATTTCTTCATGCATATGTCACTTAGCACCACTAAGCATGTCTATTGTTCATTATATACCCAACTTCCCTTGATTCGTTGATTTAACTGAAGTCTAGTAAAAAATGGCCTCCCTTCAAAGGAGTCCCAAATTATTTCTATTTTTAATAATTGATGATTCACAGAAAGCCCAGTTTATCCACATGTTGAAATCCTAGAGTCTGCCTTGAATGTGGATCCCTTGGGCAAGAATACTCAGCTCATTTTTATTTTCTTCCAGAGTCCAGAAAACCTTGGAAAGCTGCTTTAAGGGGTGATTGAATGAAAAACCAGACCAAAGCAACCAGACATGGGTTCCTTCTCTAAATGAACATTCCATAAGCCCAAAACAGAGCATCTTCCATTTCACTGCTCAGCCCTCAAATACCTCCTGGTTATAATTAAGTACTTCAAAGTTTTCCAAACACCCTTTCAGAAATGACTGCCCCAAATACAAAAAAATGTTCAATCAGATGTAAATCATTGCACAGCAGGGCAGGAGAGGGATGGAAAGTGGTCATCCGCACTTGGCCTCATCAGCAAGTCTAGTCCCTTGATGAGCATTTTCATTTTCTCATTTGTCATTCTAGCCACTGAATTCTCAAGTGGCCAATTTGTTCCCTATTGATAATCAGCTAGTTACTTTTCCTCTCATTTCTCTCTCTGGGACTGTCGGACTGTTTGGAGCAATTCATCACCCATTTGGGACTAATCCTTCTGTATAGGGAAGTTGGGGAGGGAAGCTACTCTCCTGGAGAAGATAAAGTAGAAGCCTATTTCCCCGTTTACATTCAGTTGTTAAACAATGATTTCCCCAAAGGGGTAAGTAAGATAATGACATAACTGCCTAAGAGTGAAACAATGAAAGCTTTAGGGGTAATTGCCTTATGCAATGGAAATTATCCCCGGCTGTGAAGTTTGTTACTCCGAAATGACTTGTTCTTAGATTGTCTTTACAACCCCCAAGGGAGCATCATCTTACATTCATTACTTAAATTTGCAGGAAGCTGCATCTATGAAAATTATAAATGCAGAAAGGAGAGTTTAAAATATGTATAATGCATTGGTGGAAGCAATTTTACCCTATCAACTAGGAAGAAGGTAGCCTTTGAAGGTTGTTTTGTCTGCAACAAAAAACTTCGAACGGTCTTCCATTTGTTCTCGCCAAGTCTTCTCGATTACAGCGTCTCACTTTGGTTTGACTTTTGTCCTCTCCTCCTTTGCAGTTGCTGTCTCTCTCTGTCTCCGATGAAATCATTTCCAAACGTGTTTTCAGGGATTCCATTTTTCTAAGTTCACGTCAGGTGCCATGGAAAGGTTGACCCCGCCACTCATTGCAAATGAGTCTCTGGTGTCGGTGCATTTTCTAATTAGTGGGTGTCTAAGTTGATCTCTCAGATTTCCCTCGGTCCTTCTGAAGAACCTAATTTCAAACCCTCGAGGCTGACTCTGTTCACCGGAGCCAAAGGTTCACATTTCCGAAGTCCACGTTCAGCCTTAAGAAAGACGTTAGTGTGACACAAATTGGCATTTTCTTGGCATGTTCTTTGCTCACAGCAAACTCTTTATTCCTTGGAAGGAAGCTGAGAGTTGAAAACCCCTTCTAGCTATTTCCTTAGAGACATTCTGAATTTGGGCAGCAACATGATCTGAATCTTGAAATGTTTATCTTCCTCCACTGTTTTTCATGTCTTGAATCCTTTCTTATGTCCTTTATTCTTCATATAAACATCCACATATGTAACTTCACTTTTAGGTGTATCTAGCTATAAGGAAAATCAAAAGAGACAGAGAAAGCACATTTACACACCCCATATCGAGTGTTCTTGCTTTTCATCTGCCAATTCCCTCCACGCATGGCTGTTTTCACAATGGGTGATATCACCCAACAGCTGTCTTGGACTGGAAACTAAAATGCTTGTAGAACTTTAGTTTTTTTATTTTTTTTGTCTTACTTAAATTTGTCCCTTTTCCAAAAATACTAAAAAAATAAATAAAAGTCTAACTGCCTTCAGTGGGAAATTATTCCTGTAACTTAAATTGTTTTACAACTTACTCTCCTAAGGTTTTGTTGTAATTGTCCCCAATTCTAAATTTGCTTTCAGGAACCATTAACTGTGATTATATGAACATGAGCTTTTATATTTGGTATTTGATAAAACAAGAAAATTGATTTTGTAAAAATCTGTTTTCCATCTACAATTTGTGAGTAGGAAATGGGTGGAAAGAAGTAATGCATTACCTGCCTGATGTTCTCAGGCTGACCTAAACCAGAACTTCAATATCTCATGTACTGCATATTGGCTGTTTAGCCTCTGGATTTGCTGAACTCAATGAGCAGAGATCTTTGTGCTTCATTCTCCATAATTAATATGGTTATTTACTGATGTCCCTCAACCTCACTCTTCTGAAAACAGCAGGTTCCTTCATTATCACCAAAAATTACTTCCTTACTAAAGTCTTGATTTCTGAGATTCTTATTGGGTTGGCACACAAGTAATTGTGATTTTTGCCATTACTTTTAATACTTTTCTACCTGTTCTTCCATTGTCTTATCTTGAGCCCCATCTTCATTACAATATCTGTCTCCCGACCCTTTCTCTTACTTTGAGCATTATGTTATTCCCGAACAAGCATACTCGTGAGAGAGCATGAAGATCTCCAAAGAATATCGCTCCTGAAATCCACAGACTCCCACCCTTTCACGATGGGTACCTTCAGACATTGCTTACTGCTCCACAGATTTTTGCAAACTAAACAAATCTATTTAACCAGCACCTAGATCAAGGAGAATTTCTGAACTTTTATAGCCGCTGGACAGAATAATTAATGTCTATTGAAACTAATTTTAAAAAATGAGGCTTATATTTTGTCTATTTCATTTGTAATCATTCAATTTTCTTGAATTAAAAAAATATATATTGGTCTGTGAATGGTTACAAATAAATAACTAAAGAAAATAAAACAAAACTAGTCCTTCGCCTCTGATCATTTGGGAAGAACTGGTCTAGATGACCTGAGAACCCCTATCAGATTTTGTGTCTGGTTATTTTCAGCTGCTAATTTGAGCTTTCCTGTGAGAACCAACCCTTCACATGAGGCCCAGCTCTCTAAACAGTCAGGATAACACCCCTACTCACCAGAGGCTGTCTCACTCTCCCAAGAGTCCACATCTTTGGGCTTAGACAGAGTTAACACAATGGTTCTGTTCAGGGCCTTGAGTTGATTTCCTTGGGGTCATGCCTTGCAAATATCAGTGGGGCTTGGATACAAGTAGGAAAAGATTCCCTGGCTGAAGGCCAACTTCGATTTTAATGATTATTACATCATAGTATACTCTATAGAAATTATCTTCCTGGTTTTTATATAGAAGCTGACAGGCGGTACTGGACCTTTCCTCCTTGCGTGCCAAGATTATCTGCGGATGTCAAACTTTCCTGTTGCGAATGGGTACAAGTTGTGATATTGCCATTCAAGGACTTCCAGTAGCAGTAAGAGGAAAATAATGAACGAGCTCCCCTCAGGGAGGAAGTGTCTTTTCAAATAGGTTGTTGGTCATGTGCATAGTGGCTGCCTCCTTCCTACCAGGAACAGCCCTGCTTCCTAAACTGCTGATTCTCCCCTCACAGGCTGTTTAGATTGGCATGACCGTAGGATGTGTGCTAGGGGCAGCGTTTGGCATATTCTTACTTACCCCACAAGCACTTTGGGAAATAATTAACTGTGTATTTTCCTGGAAAGACACAAGTTCCCTTGCTCATTAATTGTGTCTTCATAACAAATGCCTTGAAAATGGGGCACATGTGACATTATAAGCCTTCTACAAGCCTCATTCTCTATGTTTTTTCATTGCTTCAGGAATGAATTATTGGAATGGAGGAGATGGTACACAGAGCCATAAATTTGGAAGAGCCCTTACTGATCAGCTACCAAATTTCTCTTCCATTTTTTAGATGATAAAACTGAAGCCCAGAAAAGGCATATAATTTGATGAAGATGAATTTCCGAAATACATATTGGATTTCGGGGCTTTATGTTTTTGCTTTTATTTTTGTAAGCTTGTGATGCAACTCGAATATACTTATAAAAAAGTTACAAGTAACAACTGTAAAACTCAACACAATTCATAAATACATCCAGGCAACCAGCACCCAGATTAAGAAGCAGAACAATCCTAGTCCCTACAAAGCCTTCATTATGCACCCAAGCGACTGCTGCCTCTGAAGGGTAACAACTGTTCCACCTTCTACTATCATGTGTTATTTTTGTCTATTATTAAACTTTCTATAAATGGTATTAGAGTGTGTTACTCTTGAGCCAGGCTTCCTTCAGTCGCCACTGTCAGCGAGATTCATCCATTGTTACAGTTAGTTTTAATGCATTGCTTTCCATTGCTATATGTCATTCTTTTGTGTGAATATAGTTGACTATTCATCTTTTCAACCACTGATGGACATTTAGGTAGTTTTCAGTTTAGGTTTCTTTTTTTTTTTTTTTTTTTAAGGAGAAAGAGAGAGGGGAAGTTATTTATTTTTTTTTTTTAAGACAGAAATAGAATAAAAGAGAAAAAAGGAAGAAAGAGAAAGAGGGAGAGAGAACGAGAATCTTGCTCTATTGCTCAGGATTTCATTTAAATCTGTGAAATGCTTATGCAAACTAAAGTGATTTATTTCCTATTATGTGATCACTTTTAGAATAGGTATGATATAATATTGAAAAAAATATA